>CAJPEV010000016.1:232508-277661 GCA_905338385.1 Darwinula stevensoni | reverse complement strand
GGGGGGGGGGGGGGGGGGGGGGGTGGGGGGGGCCAAAGGGGGCTGTTGCCCCAGCCCCCCCCCCCGAAGGAAATTAAATTTGCGTAAAGTAGTAGATGCTACCAATAAAAATTTGCACCACCAGCGCTCGACTGTGTGGCTCCTCTAGGATACGTGTACTTGCACCACCAGGTAAAATGTATTTGGGGAGGGAGAGTCCCAAGAATCCACTTGCCCCGGGTCTAGCAGCTTCTTAACCTTTAACAATAGAGAAATCCGACAAAAATGTCGGATGACATAATGGTTTAGATCTCCGGAAAGAAATGTAGAATGGGCTTCATATTTGACACATGCAGAGCTACACGTAGAAAATACAATAACATGGTTTTGAAGTTTCAACTATCTGCGTTACAAAATAAAGGAATGACGTCATGTAGAAAACAAGAACTTGGGAAAAATTTTAGCCGCACTTCCCCCTCGGAATACCTTCACGTGATTGGCTCTTCCAGAAGGAGACCTCCATTGCACTGCGTCTCTTGTCACAAGTAATAGAAGTAATGAAAGCCTTTCTCGTCAGCAGAGACTTGTAGGGGGGCCCGTGAAGGGTCCTATTTACGGCGCGTTTGGGATTTTTAAAAATATATATTTACCACTTATCCAGTCTAGCCTGATTCCTTATCATTTTCCTATAGACGCAATAATAAAGGACTGAGATCCCCCTACACGCAAATGCACGAAAGACCTGCCCCTCCATCTTTAGATCCCAGCAAAAGACAATAGAAACCGATTGCCACGGTTTTCTTATTCAAACATCGACCAAGAAAACGGCTTCTGTACCGTTAGATTCATGAGCTCATGAATTGAGAATCTAGAAGCTTACATTCTAAAAAGGAAAAATTCTCTGCTCTCTCCACTTTTGATTCACGCCAAAACATTTTCAAGTAAATGCACGAGCAAAGAATACCAGGCAATTTTCTCAGAGCTATGCGCGCTCGAAAAAAAAATTCCCCGAGAGAAACCAACCGGGGAAGAGTTAATCCGGCCCTGGGGATGCTCCTCTATGGGACTCTTGCTGAAAGCATGGACACCACAAAAGAGCATACTGACTCGCTGTTGGGCTACCAAATGGCCATTTGTGCTTTGTCGTGTGAGCATGCCCTCAAAGCCAACCTGGGAAAAAATAGAGTTCTCACTCGAATGGTGGAATCTACTCAAGGCCAAGGTGCTGTCTCAAAAGAGACGCGCCAATGCCAACCCAGATCGTGTCTACTGATCTGTCAACAGGCCAAGTAGAAGACGTGGAGCAAAAAAAGCAACCTACAGGAGGATGCAGCCGTTATTTTGACATAACCCTACGCAGCTCGTAGCGGAGATTCTTTGCTTTCGAATGAAGATTCAATTCGCTTTCAAGAAGCGTACCGACCCTATTAAAGATGCCGAGAGCTGTTTTATCAGCAGAAGCTCACATAACTTGGAAGACTCGAAATGAGTGGACAAGGTCTACTTTTATTGACCCACTGAAACGCAAATCCTGCGATGGAGTTCTCCGACACCCGAGAAAGATCAAGCCTTCAACGGCACCAGGCCCTGATGGGATCTTCTGGACTCTCTTACTCAAAGAGTTCAGGTGGTTACATGCCGGCAGCTCTCTTCTCGCTTTGGCGATATGCTGGGAAAGTGCCAACCCCTCTGGAAGTCAGTAGAATCATCCTGCGTCCTACGGGGAAGCCAAGTTTGGAGACCTTAGGTGGAGGCCCATTACCCTCGGATCCCTTTTGCTGCATCTCTACTCTAAAGTGTTAGAGGCAAGGCTGCGAGAGGATGCTCCACTAAACACGAGGCAAAGAGGCTTTATCTCTGTGCTCGGCCGTCGGGAGAACTAGTTTCTTCAAGACGCATGGATATCTACGTCCCGAAGGAGTTGAGGGGATCTGTGTATGGCATTACTAGACCTTGCGAATGCCTTCAACTCCTTGAGCTAATATAATAAAACCTGTTATAGGCTCGATCTGGAGAGATGGGGGTGTCCGAGCCATTTCCAGGCCCTCGTAGGGGATCAACGGAGAACCATCAAAAAGTTTCAGCACAGACCTTCGTACGAAGAAACTATGAACAGAAGTAAGGTTTAAGTATGGTTCCCTTCGAAATAGCTCCCTTGGTTTGCGATTACACTTCTCTCCACGTTTGTACAGAGCTTGGAACACTGGCCGTAAGCCATTCTTGGTAAACACTTTCAACGCGTTGGTAGCACCTGATTGGAGAGCGCTTGTGTTGTCAAAACTGCGGCCTTTCAGAAGGAACTTCATCTGGGAAGTAACGCGAAGTCACAAGACTCGAGGTCCGATATCCCAAGTAACACAAGATATTCCAGCAACGTTTAGGAAATAATGTTGCAATGACATTCGTATAAGTGTCGCAGCAACATTCCAAGTGAAAACATTGAAGTAATGTTTTCTCAATGTTGTACAGCAACTTGCAACATAGAGCAACATAGGCAACATTTCGGAAACGTTTCATCAATATGCTGTGTTACTTGGGATATAGGGAGGATGTGGGAGCAGTGTCACTCCACGATTGGTAAGAATTCCATGGTACTGCCATGGTACTGATTGATAGCGGCAGTTACTGCAGACAAGCTCAGGAAGGGCCTGTACGATTTCTTCATTACGGCTTTTCAGTGTCCTAATTCTCCTGTGTGTACGTGTGCCGTTTTCGTGAAGGGCAGGAATCACTTGAAGATGACAAATGCAGTGGACGGCCATCAAAAGCAAGGGGGGTAATGCTAAGTCTACTCGAGACATTCTTGTGATTATGAGGGTGCTAACAAAGAAGATATTCCTTGACCTGACCCTCCTGGTCATTCTAAGATCTCTAGCTATCCTTCGTTTTCACAACGATGGAGGTTGGGAAACCAGAGTGAATGGAAAGCCCTTGTGCAGAGGACCTCCCTCTTTGCAGGTTAGTGATGAAGAAGTGAGAGTGAGGGTACCAGGGTTCTCTAAAATCCCCCACCCACAGGCGACGGCCTAATCGGAGTCAAGCCTCTTGCAGAAGGTGCCTCTTCTGGATATCCGTATCTCGGTTAAAAAGGGATGGGGTGTGCACCCGTTTAAGGATTGCCTAAAAGAAGTGGGGTCGGCTCTGGGCAAATCGGTCGGGTAGGACACCCCAGGATCTTTCTAGGATACCTGAGAGAACTAGCACCTGACTAGACAGAACGATCCTGATACCTGTGAGGCTGGACGTGAGACGAAGTCTTCAAAATTTTTATTGCGCCTCACGGAACGTCTCCAGTCAGCTGGAATGGGGGCATCCATTCCTGACACTGTGTCCATACATCACCCAGAATTTGGGAACTCTATTTTCCCTCTTCAACAAATAGAGGCGACTCTTGCGTTAGCAATGTCGTTTGGAGGCCTTTAAACGCAAAATCATTTTCGTAATTTCTTACAGCATAGTCTCAAGGTTGTTTTAACGTACAATTTTCCACGTCATCTCGACAAACCAATATAAACATTGCAGTTATGTTGAATCATGAGCATATTTTCGGCAGAAAATAGGTTCTACCACCTGATGTGAGATGGCACCTAACTGCTAATTCGATGATTCTCACCCTCGTGCTATTGGAAAGAGTCCCATATATTTTTCCTACTACTGCACAGGGTGGCCCGGAAGTCGCGTTATCCCTCCCCAGTAAAGCAATCGTTCTAAACTCTTCTAATATATAGGATTTATTGTGCAGTACGTACAATAATTAATCAGTCATTGTATCTGTATGAGCTCCATCATTATCCTTGCACCACTGAATTCGTCGCCAAGTTCTCTTAGACATTTGTGGAGTCACTTGTGCGAAAGCGGCCACCGCTGCAGCGCGCAATTCTTCAATCGTCCTGTACCGGTTTGCCGACACTTCTCCTTGATGAAGCCTCACAGAGAGTCGTCTGAAGTTGTTAGATCTGGACTGCGTGCTGGCCACGATAGAGGAGCTGGCGATGTTGGTGATTCGCGTCCAATCCTTCGTAGAGGGAACGTTTCATTGAGCGAACATGCAGCGCAAAATCTGCGGGTACACCGTCTTGTTGAAGCCAGACACTTTCGGCTATTCCCTCAGTAACAAGTTGTGGTACCAGCCAGTTTCTTAACATATGCTCGTAAGTTCTGCCGTTTACCGGTCCATAAAAAAATAGTGACCAAATAAGGTCTTGAGGTCATTCCTGATTCATTCCGCAATACTTTTAATGAGACACGTTCGCGATTGTAAAAATTGAAGCAGGGGTAACGCGACTTCCGGGCCACCCTGTATATCCGATCTTTCCCCACGTAAAACTTGGGGGAAGACTTTGGAATTCCTGGATGGACCCGTTTGAAGAGGTAGCCAGGCGGAAGGAAACTCCAGAGGAGTGGGAATGTCTAAGTTAGACGCTCCAACTTTTCTTCGGTTAAGGGGGGAGTTTGCCTGAAAGATGATGTCGGATCTATAACTCCATCGCTGCACATATTCACCCAAGTAACACAAGATATTTCAGCAACGTTTAGGAAATGTTGATGAACATAGTTGCTTCTGCGTGTAAATGTCCAAAACGTTGCTCAAATGTTGTGAAAGAACATTGCATCGACGTTGCAAATCGTTGCTTATTATTACATATACGTTACAGAAACGTTTCAGGACTTATGTTGCTGCAATTTTGATGAAAAACGTTGCTTTACCGGCACCTAATCTGGACCTTTATTGGCACTGCAACCCGGAAAAGCATGGGCTTCACTGGCCCTGAACTGAACCGATATTCTGCCGATATTGAATTATTTTTTCCCATAATTTCGTATCATATACTTTATCTCTTTACTCAGACGTTCCCATCAACAGGACGAAGCCTGTAATGGTATAACCCCTGCCCATGCATAATACAGTATCTGTATCATGTATAGGCAGGAGCCATAGTACATTTCTGGTGGTAATCTTCCCCTGGATGTGCTAAATATGGTACGTTTCAAGGAAAGGTCCGCCCGAAATATTCTATAGTGTCCACGAATTCAGTCCTTTTCTTCATCCAGTTCTCAGGGTGAGGAATTGCAGGATTGAGATCACAGACTCTCTACCATCGTTTTTAATCTCCTGTTGGATGTAGTCGACGAATTCTTGGAATGGGTTCTTTTTGGGAATATGAGCTTGTTTTTTATCTGGGCCCCATGAATCTGTATCAAATATGAGGATAAGTGATGAAATGTCTGTGTTCATTGATTCCTATAGTGAACAATGCGAAACATGTGGCAAGGTACCAAACAACTTTACAATTCCTTAAAACGTCTAAGTCCATGTTGTATTGGAATGTTGTCGCTACGTTGTCAATGTCAAGAGTGTCAACATTCTCTCAATGTTAATAGCAAAAGCTGCAATAACATTCGTGGAAGTGTCGCAAAGATCGTGAGAAAGAGTACAGTCAGGAGTTTATTTTCAGCACATTGCCTTTTTTTTCCTGATGACATATTCAATGTGGTCACCGCAGCGATTAAGACATGCGTTCATTCGCAGTGCGAAGTTCTCGATCACTCGGAAACACGTCTCTGGTGGGATAGATCGCACGACGATCTCCACGGCCCTCTTGAAGTCGGGCAAGGTTTTTTGCTTTCTCTGTACACATTGTCCTTTGCGTAGCCTAGTGGTTCCTTAGTGGTAGTTCCTAATGGTTTCAGCAAGACGACGCTACGCCCCACAAAGCGAATGAGACCGTGAAATTGTCGCGAGAAGTGTTCAGTTAGAGGGTCATCTCCAGGCGTGCAGAGATCGCATGAGTTCCTCACTCCCCTTGCCTCAACCCATTCGATTTTTTTTTTCCTGTGGGGCTACACAAAGGACAATGTGTACAAGGAATAGCATGGCCCGTTTCAGAGAATGGTCCACCCACAATGTTCTATGGAGTGTCCGCGATTTCATCCCTCCCCATCCTGTTCCCAGGAGAAGGAATCGATGGATTGAGTTCACAGACTATCATTGTATTTCAGCTCCTGTAGGATACTAGGCGCGCGACATATGGCAAGGTACTAAACACTCCTGTAAGGGACGATTCCAAGGAAAAGGGCACTCTTGTGTACTGTGAGAAAAGCGAGACCTACGTCTCCATCTAGTTGCTTGGAGGACAACTTAACAATTCCTTAAAACTTCCAAGTGAAAATTGTCTCAGAATGTTGTCGCTACGTTGTCAATGTCAACAGTGTCAACATTCTTTCAATATCGATAGCAAATGCTGCAATAGCATTCGTAGAAGCGCCTCAGCGACGTTCCAAGCGCTCAAAAGTGAAAAGGTTGATGCAATGTTTTATCAATATCGTTCATCAAATTGCAACATAGAGCAACATTGGCAACGTTCCATCAACGTTCCATCGGAAACGTTCCATCAACATACTGTGTTACTTGGAAACCTAGTTTCTACGAAGAGAAAAATTCTCCCCTATTCGATATCCGATTTCTCTGGTTCTGCTAGGAACTATGAGCTATGAACAATGAACCGAGGACTATGAGCTTTCAGAAAGACTCCGAAGTTCTTTCTCGAGGCTCATAGTCTTGCCCTGGTGGAACTAATTTGGGTGAAATTTTGATGATCTGTAGTGAAGACATCAATCTTTGCACGTGTCATGTTTCGCGAAATTAGCTCCAGGGAGAGGAGGTTTTACATTTATTAAAAGCTTTTGGCTATTTTCCGACATGCCCTGCTGTGCGTATGTGCAACACATTAGTTACGGAGGACCGATTGGGACTTTCTTCGCTTCCGGCAAAACATATTCTGCAACTCGAGCCTCTTTCGTGGCTTACGTAACTTAACCAGTTCTCCTTAATTCTCCTGTCAAGACCGACTAGGGAAAACCTAAGGCGCTGCAAGTTGCGAAAGCCCTTGATAATCCTTAATATCTGGAGAAGATCCTTTCCACTCCCTCCCCCTCTCGTTGGCCTTCGCTACAGCGAAAAGAGTCCAAGTATTTTTAAAACGCCGCTCGTATGGAAGTCCTCGTGCCCTCCTTAGCGCGTTAGCATTCCGCCTCTGAATCCTCTCCAGCGCCATTAACACTTTTCACAGGCATTTCCTCCATTAGGGGACACATTTTAAAATACACGAACCCTTGAAAGCGCTCAGCAGCGCGTAGAGCACAGATTTGAGAGAGAGGCAAAAGTCTGACCTTGATTCTTCGGATTCTTCGGCGAAATCGAGAGCAAATGTTCGATACCCCAATCGAAGCTCTTTTATTGGAGACAGATTCCCCCCGAGCACAGGCTTGAATGGACACGGTCGATCGACACGATCCAGACATGCATCATCAGCTGGAATACTTCCTTCATTCCTAGCATCGGCGACTCGTGACTCGGAAAATAGGGTAGGTCAAGTCTTCTAATGCTGATTCAAATCTTGCCAATGCAGGGCATTCCAAAAGTCTGTTGCCCGGGGAACTTTTTCGTCTTTGCAGATTTTCAACGCGTTTTGAATAATGGCATAAAAGCTAAAAAAGGAAGAGCGTGTTTTGGGTGCGAGCAACGGAGGAAAACTCGGACGCACGGTGAGAAAGTTCCTGCATTCACTCGGGTTAAAAAATTTCATCACGACCGAGTTGCCTGCCGATCGATTCCAGAACGATTCCTGAAGCGCGTATAAAAGAAATGATGTTCATTCCAACATTTCTGTCCCGCTTATGAAGGGTGTGTTGAACAGATTGCGCTGCGTTTGCAGGCGTAAATTTCAGAGAACTCACTTTCGAGTCCTAATGAGTCAAAGTCGAAAGGTCCAATGACACTTAGTAAAGCAGTTAAAGCGTTCTCTGAGTCATTGGGCCTGGGTCGCTGACGCAATCTCACAACTCCTTATGGTTTGCACGTCAAAGGAAGCCATTCTAAAAATATTTTATCACAATAACTCACTATAACGTCAGGCCTCAACCCAAAAACTGTAATCACATTAGGCCAAGGCCAACGTTTTTTTT
Organism: Darwinula stevensoni; assembly: GCA_905338385.1. Classification (NCBI taxonomy): domain Eukaryota; kingdom Metazoa; phylum Arthropoda; class Ostracoda; order Podocopida; family Darwinulidae; genus Darwinula; species Darwinula stevensoni. The sequence continues at coordinate 269,717 of CAJPEV010000016.1, read as the reverse complement.
CGCTCAGAAGAATCTCTATCTTCGACTTACGGCGGCCTGATTGGCCGAGGATGTGTAACGTTAGGCTTATCTGGAGTTTCTCAAACAATTTCGACTCACATTCAGATATCTGTGGACAGACTGCCTTCATAATTCAAATGCATGATGGACGCCATCCTGTTAATTCAGGGAGTTCCTTACACGATATGTCCATATCCCAACACATCGATCGACCACTACAAACCTCTATTTCATTCTCATCTCATCCCATGATCCTCGCACAAAAAATGTATCATGAATTCAAAAACGGAAGACCCAGGCACCGATACAAAGGCAGAAGCAGTCATGAATCCGACGTAACTTCAGCACAATATCCAGCAACCGTGGGAGGCGGGACCAGAGCCGCACGATAAGCCTAAATAAACGACAGCTAATTTCATATATCACAGCGAGATGGTGCTTCGCCAGCAACGGAAAGGGTACGTATTTCATTTTAACAAGTCTATATTTTTCTTTTGGCAGGGCTATCTCCTCCGAAACCCTCCAGGTGGGACAAACCAAGGGAAGGGGGGGGGGGATACTTGAATGAAATTCACATCCTCAAGAAATGAGACTTCTCTGCAAGCTCAGGGTGATGGAGCTCCAAATTATCTGGAGCGGTTCTTTGTTCTGAAGGTGAGAAGCATGCCCGATTTCGATACTCCAGATGATCCCAGAGAGGAAAAAGAGGAGATGGATTTTTGTAGCAGGAAGAGGTTGAAGAGAGAGAATTGGGTGCTACCGCGTCTATTACAAAGCCAAAGCCAAATATTTTGGCCCATATAAACGAGAAGAGAAGCATGCGGAAGTGAGATGTATACGAAGAAGAGCGCGTTTAAAGAGGAAGAGACTCAAGTATCCCATAAAACACATGCCTAACACACCTAACTCGAATAGCCTGTAAATGGCTAAGATACGCAAAGCTACCTATGAAGGTTTGCAATGATTTATAAATCAATATATATTACCTTTAATATTTTGCGCATTATGGTGTATTCAAGATCAACGAATGCTTCCCTTTAAAGCAGAGACGGTCGGTCTATGTAGTCCATGATCAAGACCATGATCATCTCGAGAGGTCTTGTAGCGTCCAAAAAGGAGGGGGGAAGGGGAGGCTCCACTGGAACAGGTGGAGAAGGTGGTGGTGCTTTTATTTCTTGGTATCGGTATTTTGGCATTGGACCGTGACAAACAAGCAAGATATACGATCAGTGCGCAATTAGTAGGAAGAAGAAGCTCTGAGCAAGCGGGGGCGTGGAATCGCATGACAGGGGATCTGTAGTACCGTGTCCCTGGTGAATTAGTGGCTCACTGAATTGGCTGGCAGGTTCTGGAGGGGTAACGAAGAGAAAAGAACGAAGTCATGCGAACGAGGCCATGATGATCGTGAAATGACGAATGGTGCAGAACTAGTGTGGCCATCTAGATTAACAAGGACCTGGTGTGACAATATCCGCGAATATTAAACGCAACCAAAAACGGGATATGGAATGCGCCTGCGTAATAGGTCCTTGCGTCTGCGCTGTGGGCCTGCACTAGCGCCAAGAGTCTGCGTCTAGCCTCTGCGTCTAGCAGAGTGTCCTAGGGTTTCACGGTCTGGGTTCCTTTCCACGCATGCGCATACGCCCTTGTCACTTAACCGGGCCGACCAGAGCCCATGGCGCAGGCGCATGTACATAGCGCATGTATGTATTCCAAGTCCATTATTTCGTTGCGCTCAATATTCGCGATTACCGTCACGCCGAATCTTTGTCAATCTAGATAGTCACCTTGTTTAGCAATGTCTTGTGCTGAAAAGTATTCAATGCATGGTCGTGTTCGCTTGTTGTCCTTCGACACAAAGTCCGTTCGTCTGCATTTATTTTGAATATTTGATGCCACTGACCTACACAGTTGCAATACGTGCACGGAATCGGATCCAAGGATCCATGTGGCATAGAAAATGATGGCGTGGGGTTGGGAGAAGTCCATGCCGTCCGGTTTCCCTTGCATCTAGACAGCATGCAGCATGTATAGGTTTTCTAGGTCAAATGTGGTAATAAGAAAGTCAAATGCGGCAAGGAAATTCAAATGCGTCGCTGTGCTGGATGTTGGATTTTAAAGAAAAGCATCTTAGACAGGGAAATTCGAATCGTAGCGTTCGCGTTTGCGACGTATCGAATTTTCCTGATTCAGATGGACGTCTCTCTCCCTTAACATCACTATTGCGACTATAAATGCTTATTGATGTCTATTCTCGTTTACTGCCCTCTTCCTGCACCAACGCTTCTCTCTCCTGACTATTTTGACTGTTGGACAGGAATACCTCTCTCTGTTTTCTTCCTACCATGCCGCCTGCCACAACCGTGAGATACAGCTCTCGCATTTGAATTTCCCTATGGCTAAGATGCTTTTCCTCAAAGTTCAACATCCAACACAGCCACGCATCTGATTTTCCTTACATTGCTTTTGACGCTCTTAAGCAGCACATCGACGCATTTGAATTTCCTTGTCGCATTTGACTTGCTTATTACTGCATTTGACCTGAAAAACCTATAAAAGCACACGAAAATGCAGAAAGGGGAATCGGCCTTGCATTCTTTGGGGCATGATGGGCTCTATTCTCCTAAGTCTGAATAGCCTATTCCTCTGATGACCTGCATTTCGTCCATAAGCAAAACTTGAGATGCTTCAATGTGCTAGTCGTAGAAGACTGGGATTGGATTAATTTCCCCGCATCCATGACTGAGTTCGTGCCAGGCACGGGAGTTGGCTGGTCCTCGCCACTGAGCTAAGAAATGGAACTGGAGATGGCACGCCAATAGGAACAGTATAGATATGTGTTATGATTGGAAATCATAGTGGTTGGTATCATGGTGGTTCTTCACCGTTCATTCCGGAGATTTTCCCGAATTTTCATCTCAGCTTTCTCATAAATGCTTACACGACGGAAAACAGCCACGGCACAGCAAGTGATATCGGTCCTCAGAGGAACTAGGCATTAGGCACCATTGAGTCGCTTTCGACCGTGCACATGGATCCCAAACTTCAGCTTAAGCTAATGGCAGTAAACGGTAGTGTTGTGGCAAAGTGCCCGTGCGGTGATCCATAGAGTTTCAAGCGGGTCTGTGGAGTGCATTGGTGGGGTGACGGAACAGATACCGCGGGATCATTAGGGCATTCCACTTGAATACGGAAGCATAACCTGCCATGACCCGCCTTCATCTCTACCACAAACCTCGCGATCGTCCTTTCCGGGATCTTGGGGCGGTAGGCTGCTCTCTGGTTTTCCCCCAGCACTCATAGCGTTTCTTTTCCCCTGCACTCTGGCTTTATCTACAATCTAATGCTTTCCAACTACTCTGCATCGCTTTGAATTATATAATTATCCACATGACCTTTCTTTCATAATAATAGCAATAATAGCATTGTGGTTCGACTGAGAAGAATGTGGATAAGAAATGGCGTGCATGTTTTGTGCGTCGCAATACATGGCGAAACTCGCAAGGAGGGAGTTTCTTTTTATTATTTTCCATCGTATGTCACTTTGAATATTCATGGCCTGCTATAAGAAGACAATTTGAAGTTTTTTCAGGGCGTCATTTACTCCCAGTTGGCCTTGGTGCCACTTTCTTACCTCTTATGAAGATGAAGCATTTACCATATCCGTTTCACTTATCTTTACAATCTCCCGAACTTGCACGAAAGTCTGCTCTCTCGTATTGCCAGATTGCCTAACAAAACAGATGAGGTACACGTGGAAATGTGGATGGCGTCGCACTGACACTTGCACTCGTTTGTTTTCGCATAAATGGTTGACCTTTGCAATGGGAGAAAATCCTGCTGCGCTCCGAGCTTAGGTACGCTCCGAGACTGGCTTCTCTCACTCCTGCTTATAGACATACGAGTACTTCCTTTTCTCCTCTCGTCGCCCACACTCCACGTACCTTGCTTTAGCCCATATTTGCTTTTGAGCGTTTTGAGCGACTGTGATCATTTAAGGGCGGCATAACTTTATGCCCTTCGTATGCCCTGCATCGGCAGGCCTGGAACTTGAGGCCCATTCAGGAAATTGGGGATCAACACCCAGGAAAGAAAGCAGTTCTGGGCAGCCGTCATTAGGCCTATGAAACTCTCGCAGGAATATTTACAGGCTTCCTGTACCATGGCTGCCTTCCACCATGCTCGCATCAGCAAGAAAACTGGGAAAGGGAATTGGGGCGAATGGAGAAGAGCCGCCATAATACCAATCAAGATGGCTTCTAAATGCAGCAAACCCATCTCGTTCCGCGTCGCCTCTAGCTCTATTTCTTAGCTCATTGGTTCCTCCACACTTAAGGCCGCCGCAAACGATCCGATTTTCCGTCGGAGACGTATCGAGCGGAAATCTACACTTTTACTTCAACGAATTTTCAAGTTCAACATTATTCACTTGACTTGAATCTTTTCCCACGCAGGCTGAGTCCATCCTAATCGCTACCTTCGTCCAAAGATTTTGTAGTCGACGAAAAACTTGCCAAAATCAAGTGAAAAAACTGTCGAGCTCAACGGAAAAGCGATGTAAGTCGCGGCTCGTTAGATGTTCTGCATGATTCTCGGATTCGATGGAGACGAATGAGGGAAAGAGGACCGAGAATGGTTCTGTTTTTTTTTTTTTGCCTGATCGTGACTGAGCCTCGCTACGAAAGGAAACTTTCACGATTTTTGATCGGTTCTCAACGCCTGCCTGGTTAAGGTCGTCGGATCGTGTGCGAGTGTCACGATCGAGTGGACTCCCGAAGACCGTTTTCCTGTCCCACGCGTCTCCGGTCGTGCGCTAAGGCTTTAACGCCTGTCCTGTCGGTCGGGATCGTTTCGATTTCACTCTGATGATAGAGAGAAGCTCAGAAACGGAACGGATCAGGTTCATCTTTTCCAGACGGAATAACTCATGTCTATGAGAAAATGCAATGACTGCTCTGAAAAATACGATTTAGTCCTATCCGATCCTATCCACTTTATAGGATCCCAGTGAGATCTATCAAGCAAAAGAATACGCTCCGTTTCGAACCACTTTTGTGGATGGCCACCTTAAACACGAGGTTGTTTTTATGAACTATTGACGAGGACACCATGAGGAAACTACACTTTATAAACAGGACTGATTTGCCAAATTTTTAACGTAACTACCGAACGAAGATTCCTCATATAGCTCATGCGAAAGAAAGCATTGACAGCTACAGAAAATTGCACTTCGTCGTACATCTCTCTCTGCGCTCTAGCACCCCTAATTGTTGAATTTAGAGCTCTAAAAATGTTCATACTGATTCCTTAGCATCCGAGGATTTATCCTTATGGGACGCAACTTGCTCCGGCATACTACTTCCATTATTTTCGCGAAAAAATTTGATTTCACAATTGCAGTTGAAAGTTGCCTTTCGCGTCTTTTGTTGTCATGGGTACCTTTGGATAGGCATCGAATAGTAAAATAGAATTGTCCATGGGCTCGTTCCAACCGATGCACGAGATCAAGAGTTGTTGATAAAAGAAAAAGGGCTATGAAATGATTTAGTGATAGTCCTGCCATCTGGCATTTAACCGAACAAACAAGGTTTCCACAGGAGAAGAGTGATGGCGAATGAATCGCCGTTGTTGCATTGAGTAGAGAGTACTGTATAACTAGAGGCGACACTCCTCTCGAATCCCATTCATTGACAGGGTCGGAATATAGATGTCGCTGTCGATTCTCCACCTAGCGTGAGCGCATGAACAACTCCTCCATGGCCAGCAGCGGACTCGACGAGACACGCGTGTTACGTTGAGGGATCCCTTTGGGTCGAATCCCCGAGCGAGTCGATTTCCGATTCCGCTGCCATGAAGCACGCCTCATGGAAGTGTTGTTGATAACAAGCCACCAGATGTCTCTGTAATATTTCGACCCTCCCCAACCCCTCGGAGTGTCGCCTCTAGTTACACTCTCTACTCCATGGTGGTTGCCAGTCATTCCCGGTGAGCTGTTGAATTTCTCGAAGATCCCGCATGAGTTCCGTGGAAATAAAGTGTTCCTTTCCCCATGGAGGTGATTTTCCCTCAAAAGCCAGGAAAAATGTTACCTCTTGGAAAATGCATCTATCACCTCCACCTTCTGGAATTTGGAAAAAATTCCAACTCTTAGGGACAATTTTCGGATTAATTTTAATTTTTTTTTTGTGCTGAGAAAAGATTGGGTGGTTGTGTACAGGAGTAAAATATAGAACATAATTTGAAATCTAATTTCTCTCACTCCAGTTTTTCCAGATTTTGTCTCCATCTAGTTCCATGATTGGAAAGTCCATCTTTTGATTTTTTGATACTTCAAGTTTTTGATTATGCTGCTCTCGCCAAACAGAAGTTCGATTCTTAGATGTGCGCCTCTTATCTCTACTTACAGCATTTCAATAGAAATTTCCTTACAGGTCTTTTACCTTCAATCTGTTTTTTTTTGAAGTCGACACGTTTTCGAGGGAGTTTCCCCCCTCCTTAAGATAATCATCCCTAGAGGGCACAAAAACTGCTCCTAGTCGATTTAGCCGTTGAAGCACTAAGCACGTAACTCAGTCAAGCAAACATTGAATGACAAAAAACTCTTACTAAACAAGAAGTTGTAAAGTGATGGCAAAATTAGTCTTTGGGTGGTGGAAGCTCTGAAGGATCTTCATCATGGCACGGTCCTGCTAAAACCTCCGAAGTAGATATATGTTTTCCGGAATTCCCGATAGGGCGACGAAGAGTTAAGAGAGGAGAGAGTATGACTGTAAGGCTGTCAGGTGACTGTACCCACACACACCATAAGTGCACGCTCCATTGACTGGAGGGAGCTCACGCTCATGCTGCTGAAAGGCAACCGGTGCAATGTGTTCGGTGGAAGTGAATTATATTGATGTCGAGGAAGGAAACGAACAGCGAAGGAGAAATGCAGCTCTATTGGAATCCGTGTCCGAAAGGTCTTTCCATGTACCAGGTTCTGAAAGAAAAGAGCAGAAGAAAGGAAGAATTCTCCTTTACCGGGCAGCCTAGCTGGGAAGGTACTGTATATACTGTATATAGGTGTGCTGCAATCCAATGCTACGTGGTAAAAGTCACCAGAAACAACTTTAGTTCAAGAGATGGCTAAATAACTGATCCCCGATGGAATAAAACATCAAGAAACAACAGGGAAGAAAATTTGAAAAAGTTATATATTGGCAGAGAAGAATTGTAAACGAGAAATTTGATGTACAAGAGCGCTGGACCCTACTCGAGACAAAAATCTTTTCCCCAGAATTTGAAGATTCTACATGACGTTAACAGTTGTGATCTATTAATATTACCTACGTATCTAAAGCTAAGCTCTGGCCTAGGCTGTATGGAGTGGGTATGGTCTTAGGCCAGGATTTCGGGCTGACCTTATGAAGTTTCAAAGGAAATAAAAGGATCCATGGCGAAGGTTTCGCCATGTCTATTTGGCAAAATTAAATAGTGAGTATTCTTGAATAGGATAAACTTTATCAGGAACAAGACTGCATAGCCATATTTTCCAAGTTTGGTATGCAGGAGACTACCTACAAAAGACAAAACTGTCAGAGAATCTACTAATGTGAAAGTAGTGACTCATTTGAGATTTAATGACACCGTGAATAATGTCGAATAATATTTAGGTATGTCGGATTTGAAACCTGACAAGTTATAAATTTAAAAGGGAAAATCTCATCTTTTATCGTAAATGCTGGTGACAATGATTGAGCAATTTCATGGTTTAGATCTAAATAGCGATCTTCTTTAAAAGAGAAATGTTGTTCTCTCCGCCTGCATTCAATCTGGATAATTGTTTTAATATCTCCCTCAAATTAAGTTATTATTAAGAGCAACAAGGTCGGGTATATACTGCGCCTCTAAGTCCATTTACAGGTTTGAGGGTAGGGCGTATTCTTCAAGTGCAGTTGCTCATAAAAAGAAACAGGCTTGCCATACTTCTTTTTACGAGAATAATTACTGCCGGTAGAAATGTCAGCGATCTGTTGAAAAACGTTGTTGCCGACTGATATGTAATTAATCCTAATATTCAGAAAAATTCATTGACGTACTTCATAGACGCATCCTTTGACGATGACAGACACCTTATATCCTTAACAGCCAAAGATTCAGCCCTGTCTCGCCTACACTGTAAAAAATAATGGTTCTCCCTTGAACTCTTTACTGGTTCTAGAGTGAAACTTCTTGGAACCGTTTAATGGTTCCATAGAGAACCACCTATGAAGGTTACATGTAGCACCTTTCCATAAGATGTCCCTTAAAACCCTCTCATGAATAACATGGTTCCACACAGAACCATCACCTTTCGGCAAAACAACGTTATGCCAACTTTGAGCAAAGGTTTATTTCTCAGTTTTGGCATTACAGTTCCTCCTCCACTTCCTGGGTCTGAACGAAAACTAATAACGATTAGGTGACAAGATTGTATGTATATTAGATTGATGATACTACTCTATTAAGTACTGTCATCCCACGGAGGGTTCCTTCCGAAGGACCAAAGAAGGATCTCACGGATTTGGTTGCACTCTATTTAGTACTAAGATCCCGGAGGAGTCCCACTGAGATTGTATTTCCTTCACTAGATCGGAATTAGAGTTGAGCACACAACTCTTTCTGTCCAGCAAAGGAATTACACGTCTATCCACATCCTCAGACTTATTTCATTCTAGGAGAGGAGCCGGACAAATCCTCGCAAGTCAATTTTCACGTTCTATCTTCCTCGAACGAGATGCAAAAACTTGAGTCCCTATAAGCGCCATGTCGAGACTTAAGAAAATTGAGCATGTCTCCACGGACCCCCTGGTCAGTAGTATTAGGAGTCTCTTTCTGCCAGGTTACCTCCTTGAACAGGTCTTTATAGGGATTCCAAAGCCTTCCCTTAAGTTGTACGTGGGAAAAGATTAGGTACTGTGTGGAAAAATACAGTGGATTCATTCCAATGGTACTAGGGTGAGAATCGCAAAATCGGCGCTTAGGCGCCATCTTGCGCCGATTGATAAAACCTATTTTAAAAAGAAATGAAGAGTAAGAGGCGGGGGGGGGGGGGGGGGGTTCTGAGTGAATGGCAAAAAAAACCACCATGCCCTGAAGGGATCCATTTTCGAACCATTTTGAGAAAGCACAAGATATGGTTGTACCTAGAACCAATAGGCGGTTCCAGAGGTTCTACAAGAACAATGGAGTTTCAAACGGTTCTACATTTGTGTCCTCCCAGAGACCCCTTCAGTGAACTCGATATTCTCTTCCTCGCTGAAATCCTCGCCACTAAGCCAACAATGATCCATTCCATGTACTCTTTCGACTCACTGGCCACAAAACCACCCGGAAGAGGAAGGCCGCCAGGTGGACTCACACTCGCAATACAACCAAGGCTAAATCCTGTCAAAATCCATGAAAATAAGTCAGCTATGACTGTAGAAACAGATATCATCATACTGATCGCAACATATCTGAATCCCGAGCTCAGCGAAGAAGATGTAGGTGACATAATGGCAGAAACCTTTTCTTATTTGCCATCGTCACAGAAACCGATTATCATGGGTGATTTCAACTGCCGAGCCGATCGCCCAGGAAGTCGAAAGTTCGAAGCTCTGGAGTCCATGGCAAGATCCGTTGGACTGGAGATGATCAACGACTCCTAGTCCCCAACATACATATGCCACAACGATTCAAGTGTGATCGATCTAATGTTCTCCGATCTGCAAGCAGAAGTGATTGAAATATCCGTGCTACAAAACCCTCTGCGCAAGCACTTGTCCGTCAAGGTCAAATGGTCCTTATTGAACCCAATATCAACTGTAAGTGACAATACCAGAAAAGTACCTCTCGCGGGAAATAGACATGACCAAGAAGCTCCTGGTACAGCCCCGATTCCCCTCAGCAATCTGGAAAAGCACTTCCAAGGATTACTCAACCCGACGAAGAGGGACCAAATTTTCGACATCCATGAACTGCTTTACTTCGAGGACGCCCACCTACCATATAAGAAATCCCTCACACTTGAAGAAGTCACTGCGGCCTTCCTCTCCACGTCAAATCATGAAGCAGCAGGACCTGACTCCCTAACGTACGAGGTACTGAAACAGTTCCTACCTCACACGGCAGAGCTCTGGACACAGCTGCTTGATACTTGTTTCAAGACAGACTCCACACCCTCAGCATGGAAAACAAGTACAATGAAAATCCTGTTCAAAAAGAAAGGCGAGATCAGTGATCCTAACAATTATAGGGGAATCGCTCCAATCTGCAACCCAGCAAAAGTCTACTCGAAACTCATTGCCCAACGTTTGCTATCAATAGTTGAGTCCTAGTTGCCAGAGGAGCTATTCGGGTTCCGAAAAGGAAGATCCACAATTCACTGCATAGAACGACTTCACGAGGCGGTAATGGAAAGCCTATCGAAACGAAGAACCCCAATGCATGCTCTCTTCATCGACTTCAGCAAAGCTTTCGACGTAGTCGACAGGCCACGCTTAATGCGTAAATTAATTGAAGACTTCAACTCAGGTTGGATGCCACAGTGACCGATCACCCCATCAACCTCCTCGTGTATGCCGACGACACGGTCGTATGCTCCCTGCATCAAGCTGCCATCCAAGCCTCACTTGACTCCATAAAGAAATGGTCTTCAGCAAACGAAATCCAGGTCAACACCTCAAAGACTCAAATAATGAAATTCCGAAGAGGCGGCCACCTGGCTTCCACAGACGAATTCCTATACAACGGAACGAAATTACAGATTGTCCCGGCCTATGAATACCTTGGTGTTGCCTTTCGATCGAAAGGCGGTTTTTCAAGACACCTCGCTAAGAAAGTACAAGCCTGTGCAGCGGCAACGTTTTCCATCGAGAATCTTATAAATCTGTCCCTCAAAACAGCCTCGGCCCTCTTCAGCATCAAAATCGAGCCTATCGTACGCACTGAATTTTATCTGGCCTCACCTCACCGCTCCGAATCTACGCTCACTCGACCGTAAAAAGCATACTTTCTTCGAGCGCGCTCTTGACCTACCGAAGAACACTCCTAACCGAATCGTTCGCATCCCGACCCGGGAAATGTCGTTCACAGAAGACTGCTAGCAGACCTTTCTTCTCCCCGAACTGCATCGACGATCGCTTACCTCGAAGACATTGCACGCAAGAGAAGCGAGGTGAATCCCGACGAGTTGAACTCCCTGGCCACGACGGACCAAACCGCCAGGTTAGAAGGCCGAACCGGGAGGTTAGAAGGCCGAACCGGGAGGCTAGAAGGCCGAACCGGGAGGTTAGAAGGCCGAACCGGGAGGTTAGAAGGCCGAACCGCCATGCCGTATACGCGGTTCTCATGGCACGGTTTTCATCACCTCATCTGCACTAACAAGAACCATCATACTCCCGACAAAACTTGGAAAGTTCTCTCTGCGACCGTGAAGCCCCCTCTCTCTATCACCTCATGGACCGTCCCGAGAACTCTAAATTCATTACTACTCGGGCGAGTGACGGAAAAACGACAGAACGATCGTCCGTGTGTACAGTATATGTGTGTGCATGCGTCAATATTTTCCTTAGTATTTGATGTCTCAAATGAGATTAAATAAAGGATCTACAACTACATTTGTGCTGGAACCAATTCATTTGGTTCTACGATACCTGCAACCTTTTCAAGGGTTCATCGAAGAGAGAACCGTCGAAGAGTTCCAGCCCGAACCATAATTTTTTAAAGTGTAGGCTCATAGCTAGCTCTCATGCTCTCCCTATCCTGTTCGTTCCACGCCAGAGCGAATCCTACGGGGGGTGCGGGATAGCATCAATGCAGGATGGCCTGAGAATCGCGTTCAAAAGGTACTAGCGGCCTGCGGCGGCTACGCTGGCCGTCTAGTATGTGGAAATTTGAATCGTCTATTGTGAGTATAACTTCTTGACAATCCTCTGTTCACTGCATTACTCATTCAGAACTGAACCGCTTCATTACATTTATCCATATATAGCTTACAGTACACAGGGAGATTCTGCTCCTAAACACCATCATCATGATATTCGAACTGATTGATACAATCACCATTGTGAACGCCTTGGTTTAGCACGTTTTCATGAGACTCAAGACGACATTGCTGATCTAATTGATACGATCACCATTGTGAACGCCTTGGTTTAGCACGTTTTCATGAGACTCAAGACGACATTGTTGATTTCGTCTTCCTAGCACATTCAACACTCTTGCATCACCGATTAGCTCATCGGCTATTAGCGTTAGCGTACTGTACAGACACCGATGATTCTGAAACAGTACGGACCGTTTCCAAGAATTTGTTCGATGGCACAGAGGGATGTTAGTGCATGTGCGGCACAATGCTAAAGACTAATTCCTGAAAATCCAAACCTTGCATCGAGTTGCTTAGCTGGCTGCACGGCTCTCCTATTCCGGAGCTGAGCACTCGCTGCCTCTTGCCGTTCAGCGGTCTGAGCGGCCCTAAGCTCCCTAATTACGTATGCTTGCTGTTCATCGCTGATTCTAGTCATTACGGCTAGCGCCGATTTAGGCACTTCGCAGCGCAACTGCAGAGGCAAACTTTGCTTCCGTGCCTGCACCAACCGTTTTTTATTAGCAAGAACTGCCCTCATCGCCTTCCTGTGGGACCTCCTTGAACATTTCTTCTTCGCGTTTAACCTCACCTCGCAAAAATCGCCACCATGTTGATGGTAGGCGCACCTCGTTCGCGCGACATATGAAACAGATGTTTTAGACAATTTTGACTTCATCAATCATGGGAACTCAAATAAATCGGTGATGAAATGAAACTCAAACAGAAAACTATTGCATGGAAGCGATGGCGAGAACCGCCACGCCTGACCTAACGAAAAAAAATCAGCAAATAATGTATTCAAATGAAGAACTTGCAGTCGATCACTGAATACGTGACACGCATTCAGCGAGTAGCACCCTATGATTGACACAGCAAAGTATGATGCTTATGGAAATAATAGAATGAGCCACAGTCTATGGCTCAATCTGACATAGCTCGATGGACCCGGCGCTCAGTGCGTGGGATGGCGTAGCCTATGGCCTAGAATAGCATAGCTTCATGGCGCTTTGAGTGTTGGATGGCTCAGCCTATGACCCAGAATGGAATAGCATCGTAGGCCCGCGCGTTGGGGGTAACAGCCACGACCACCACCACCACCAGCACCAGCACTGCAGCTTTATGACCTCTTCGAAATAAAGTATTACAGGGTGTCCCGTAAGTCCGGACCCATAGGGATTTCTATCTTTTTTTATCATGTTGCAGGTAAACCATGTCACTGACAAGAGAGGAGACTGCGACTGTGATTCAGAAAGTGCGGTTGCAGTGGAGATTGCGTCTTCAAGTATGTGTGCGACACAACGGCGGACACTTTGGACAGATTATGTAATACATTTTTGGACTCTTTGTAATTTTATTAATTTTTCCCTATGGGTCTTGACTTACGGGACACCCTGTAGATTTAGCAGAGGCGAGGAACAGGCCCCTTAATTCTGCCACAATTGTGAAATTATAGGATAATCAGAAAAATAGTATCCCATATTCAGCAATTCATGATTCCACGTTTACTACTCCTTGGTATAACACTGACCTTTTCAATTCCTCGCATTTTGAAGAACCCAAGGTAGCGGAAACGTTTCTGCCAGCATTTAAATGTTTCCCATAGATTTGTATCAGGGTTCCTCCCGATTTCGGCCCAAATGAAGGTATTATGGCATGGATTTCGGGATTCACGAACTCGTAACTCTTCTCTGACTTGGGATTCTCCCCTAAGAAGTTTCCCGTCATCATAATGGGACCCCTTTCTGGTTTGGGAGAGGGGCGATTCACTATGCGACAAACAACCTGAAATGGATGAATTCATCAAGTTACTAATGTAGGTGTCCTTGTTATTAGTCAAGTCTAGTAATGCTTGATTCATCAGTTATCTGTAGCATGACAATATTCAAGTTTGCAAGCTACTGGTATTCATGACTCAAATCGAAAGGAAAGAAATAATGAACTTGTAAGTAAAGGGAGAAATGGAATCTGGATAGATCACATTCATCAAGCTAAGTTTATCCAATGAAAAACTGTCATGAACTCCAAATCTGGAAATATGCCTGCAGTACATTTGAATTGGGACACATGTTACAATTTAAATACATTCAAGCTGATACTATGCTGTGGCTGTATCACCTAATACAATGTATTACAATTGTAGCGTCTTGGATTAATTTACTTGTGACGTCCAGTATTCGTGTTTTCAATGAACTATTCATGCCTCAAAGGTCATTCACAAAGTTCGACTTTTCCCATTTTGTTTAACTTTTCCATAACGTTTTATTTAATTATCTCAACCTCTCCGAAGCAATGACTGTCATCTGGTTATTCATTTTCATTATTATTACCTAATATTACATTCTCAGCTGACATGAATTTATATAGTTCAAGTTTGTCCCAGCTCAAATATGCAGTATTCATGATTCCAGATTTGGAGGTCGTGACAGTTTGAGACAGTCCCCAGCAGCGCACAAACGTGGGGCCAATGTTGGGCCTATGTTTTAATTCAACATTGGCGATGTGGGCCAAACATTGGTTTCCAATATTTTCCAGCATTGGCCCTACCGCAAATAACAACATGCGGCATCACATTCCGGCTATTCAAAGAGACTTTGATTGCGATTGTATTTTCGCACGTATTTGTTCATTTCTTCTACTGGGTACCATGCCACCGAGTCTCTCTTGGTCGGGGTTGAAGTACTTCGGGGAGAGGTACTTCACTCGATTGTCATATTTTGAGGCATTCAAATTCCATATGGGATTTAAGCCTCATTGTGATTTCACTCATCACTCAGGGTCATTATCCGATACTAGCGAGTTTGTTTGCCCTTCGGGCAAATAAACTCACCATTGATGCGCCTTCGGCGCTCTGCGACCAAAGGAAATTACTAATGTGTTTCTGTTTAAGGCATCCGTTTTCGATGCTCACCCCTAGTATTAGTTAAACCAAAGTAGTTGTCAAAATCCTTTGCTCATGAGTTCAACTCCCACACCTTCGGCTATGACACCTTAAAAAAGGTGCTTAGAACATATTCTTAATAATGCCATGTGACTAGTAGCATGAGGATCACCAAGTAACATTTGTCACAGCGTTGTTTAGTGTTCCATTGGTGAATTTAATCCCTGTCTATCGTCGACACACTATTGATTGCATATCGATCTCCAAAAAAGTAGAAGTGAATAATAGCAGTCACATGAACCACATAAGCCACGTGAGAGTTTTAACGTAATAACTCTTTATAGACAATGCCCACTGTATGGGGAGTTCTCTCACTATCCTCATGTCTATATTTAGGCACTAGTGCTTTTATGGAACCCCTTTTTCTAACTCTACCTAATGCTACATACAGTTGTACATGAGAAAATACGTTGTTCACGAAGGCAGTTTATGACTATTTACGTTCCTGCTTAGATGATGTATGAGGTTAGAAATGGCATTGGACTAAACGTCCTGCATCTAATATATATAGACGATCGTTATTGACTGACTAACTGACGCTAATTCTAACCATGTTATAGAAGGGTTAGAAATCTGAACCTTGGTACACATGCACCTTTTGGTATGCAAAGTTCAGAAAAAATCCGACTTTGGAGGTACATGCCCCTGGGGCTAAACATATTGGGAGGAAACGTTCTTCTTAAATATAGTTCGTGACAGATGAAGATGGCATTCAGAGAGTCATCTGGATGTGCTGCGTTCGGTGGTGTAGTAGTAGCATTTCTGACTAGCAATTAGATGGTCCAGGTTCAATTCCCGGCCATTTGTTGGCTTTCTTTTGTCTTTTTTTTTCTTTCCATGTCCCGTTGCTCATTCAACCACAATAACATTATTTTTGGTTGAGTAAAACGGAGAGACATGGAAACCTGAAACTTGGTATGGACGTGCCTACCGAGACGAAGAGTTAAGGAAAAAATGAAAATTTTCAGATGCATGCCCTTGGGGCATATTTTTGTGATCCGACGTTTTCAAGTATTCTTTTTGTCCTGGGGTATTAAGCGGAGTGGAAAGATGAAACCTGTTACATAACTACCTACCTAGGTATTGGGATGCTACATGTAGAAAAATTCAGACTTTGGAAATGCCCTGGGGGCACAAATTTCAAATGGAGATGTTTTCAAGTAATTTTTTTTGCATCAGTTAAACTGATGAACATGGAAAGCTGAAACTTTGCATGAATGTGACTAACGAGACAGTTAAATAAAAATGTTAAGTCTCGATACATCCCATTGGGGGAAGATTTTCGAGGGGCGATGTTTTGAAAAAGAAATTGTTGTGGCGAATTGGACAGAAATGGAAAGGTGAAACTTGGCAGATGTATAAGTGACATATTACTGAACTGAGGGGGTATTAAGCTTTCATGGGGCATCCCCTCCGGGGATAGCTTTTGGGTGGGTAGGCTTTTCCAAGCATGTTTTTTCACCAGCGAAAAGGGCAAACGTCTAATATTGAAACTTTGTTTGCATGTAGTTCACTGGGCAGACATAGAAAAGTAGCTGGCGCACGCATCACTGACGTGATGTTGATTTAATGAAAAAATTAACCTTTTTATACGTCTCGTCTCCTCAAAGCACAGTTGGACATAACCACTCTAAATCGGATAGTCGATGGAAAATCTTCATTGTCGTTTCCCTGAAATGAACAATAAGATACCTAGTCGAATGCACAAACATACCGGTACGCCTCAACCTAAACTCCTTCTTCCTTGACTATGACTAAGAAAGGCATTTGGCAAAGACCACGCGCCGCTTGCTAATACCTGCAAGTTTTCCGTTCAAATAGGCCGAAGTTCCTCGATGCCATTGAGTCGAGATCGATTTAGGCCTAACTGTCCGTCCAAGGGTTAGATATGGGTCTGCTGAATCAGTCCCTTCAAGGCACATACCTCTAATGTCGAACTGTTATGTGCAGTTTACAAGCCAACAGCTGCTTGATTTCCATTATGCCTCCTTAGAAGATAGTGCATGAAAATTGTATTGGCCTAAACGTCCAACCATGGGTTAGGCCTAGGCCTGCGAAATCAGCACCCTTTGAAATTGCCCCAGAGCATGTAACCCCACCCCCCTCGAAGTCGGAATTCCTCCTTAGTGAACAACCTAGCAGTTACATACACTTCCTTCAATGACAGGGGAAGGGACGCGTGTATGGGGAGGCCTAAACCTCCGTCTGGGAGGCTAGGCCTAGGCTTGCGAAATCAGTCCCCTTGGAGATGTACCTCCAAAGTCGGATTTTTTCTGAACTCTACATCCCAATAGCTATTTGTGTACCAAATTTCAGATTTCTAACTCCTCTAGAACATGGTTAGAATTAGGTTCAGTCCGTCAGTCAGTCACGATCGTTATATATATTAGAAGATGGAAGTGCTTGTCCGACAAGACATAGATGTACATATATATAATCACACCCGAACCTCCCCTTGAAGTGGAGCCAGACGTATCCTCCACAATCAAAAGAAAACTGTATTCGTCATCCTCGCCCTATTGAGTGAAGCCACTATTTGAACCTTTCCTCCACGATTAAAAGGAGTCTCCTTGGACTGCTTAACCCGTTTAAACAAATTAATTGAGAAATTCGAGTTTTTTCCTTTACGTCCTCAATCGAAATGGATCAAGTACCGCAGGATAGGTACTGGGGTATTAAATTAATGAGTCACTCCATGATCCCACTGAAATGGTAGCTGTTTAGTCTATCTCGCATCATGTAGGAAGCTTTTTGTTTAAGTATCTGCGATAGATGTCTCATCCTGAGACATGACATGTTGTCTGTCGCCGTTGGGTCTACATGGGCAGCCTACTGCGATGTAGGCCCAAGCTCCCCCACTCATGGTGATTAATGGGGAAGCGTCGAGGGCGATTTGTTGGCGCTCGAGGGGGTATATAGGAGAGCTACAAGCATGATTAAGGAGATTTGGGGAATTCCGTACGAGAAGCGTTTAGAAGTGCTGGGACTGTACTCGCTCGAGAGAAGGTTAAGGAGGGGTGGTCTCATTCAGGCTTTACATAATATTAAAGGAATAGATAATGTTGAGTGTGGTAGGTTTTTGCACAGTTCGACGGAAGCAAGAGAACGATGGTAATCAACTAAACGAAACCGCAGGTGAGTCTCAGGTCGAGACATGAATTTTTTACTTCCAAAGTGGTGAACTCGTGGAATGCGGTAGATGACGAAGTAGTGGCTGCTCCTTCTGTGACTATTTTCAAGAAGAAACTGGATGCTTAAATGGACAGGCATGAAGGTGAGTTATTGAGGATAGGGACTAGGCAGTAAGCAACTAAGATACGCTAATATATATATTTAGAGAGAGAGGGAGAGGGAGAGAGCGGGAGAGAGAGAGAGGGGGAGAGAGAGAGAGGGAGAGAGAGAGAGAGGGAGAGAGAGAGGGAGAGAGAGAGAGAGGGAGAGAGAGAGGGAGAGAGAGACAACTTTAAGAGGAAGAGGCCTACTCTAAAACTAAGGAACGCTCGACCTTGACACGTGATGTCGAAATGGGTGTAATCGCCTCTTGAAGTCATTAAATGCCTTGAACCTTGAACCTCGCAGCCAATGTTGGTCCACCGTTGTTTGCTGCTGGGGAAGCCTCATGCCAAATGTACTGATGTAGGCAGAGGGCATTTTGAGGCACATTCAAAATTCATAATTGCCTGTATTGTTGATGAGGGTAATTACAAATGACAAACTAACCTTTACCTAATGCTACTTATTTATTGTGCCAACTGTTTAGTAGTTGTGCTTTTTTGAAATGGTATAGTGACCATTTCATTATTATCATTTTTTTCAGAAAACTGTATTTTTCTCCAATTAAGGTACGGAATAAGTACCCATAGAAAACATTTAATATGCCTGGCTACTCGCTTTGAAATGAGGTATTATTCATATTTCTGGCTGAAATAGTTCGGGTGATATTGCATTTGTTTGAGGGGTCATTTTACCCTTCCCTTTCAATTTTTCAAATTACACATCTGAAAGACCGTTGGACCTGGGAAGCTGAAATTTCTTTTTTTATAACCTCCCGTGCACCTTATTTTTAAGTGGAAATTTCCAACCGGTGCAGCAATCAACCTGGCGAAAATTGGATCATTTGACATGGAAAGACTCATCATCAGTTAAAGAAGAGTGCATTTATGTTCAAAGTTTTGCGGTTTACAAAGGTGGATTTCAGAAATCCGTGATGCTGACGACAAGTCAGGGACGATAATCAATCTGTGACAAATGCCTGCCATACTGACTCCTCTACGATGATACATGGAACTTATTTCGTGAAAAGAACTTGGTACTTTTATGCATCAGTATTACAGGTCTCTCAATAATTGCATTTGTCGTTATTTGCAGGCTGAAAGAGGAGAATGGACAGGGAAACAGGTTTCTGGCTAGTTTTTTGGACCATAATCCAATCCTAGGAGGAATAAAGGAGGTACTTACAATTCCAGATTATTCTATGAAAATCAACAAAGGAGAAATTCTCTACATCGATTTATGCTCAGGGAAGTTTAGGACTTGCCTTCTCCCCGGGTGCGTAGGAGTCAACGAGGGGTTCACATTTAGCATTGACCACAGTGATTTCGAATATATCTGATATTATTTTCCCAATGTTTTCACCGAATATTGTGACTTGAGTACCTCCTTCGATGGGACCCTTCTTCGGCCAAAAGTCGGAAATGACAGCATTTGCGCATGGTTTGTCTCTGCCTACCCAGGAATCTCCAAGGTCGCATGATTGTTTTGTTGTACAGCTGCTATGTACAACACACCATCCACATGTGTCATACCTTTCCTCTAGGGTCAAGCAGGACGTGCATGCTTTCGCCAAAAAAGGGCAAGCAAAGATTGCCACTGAAAGATAAGTGTCAGTATTTAGGCATTATTCCCTGGGATGGGTTAGTCAACCAGTAAACGAGGGAGCCAAGTTTCCCACCATGAAAGTCATTTTGGTTTTCAAGAGGGTATTCATATTCTTGCCCCCACGCAACAGAAATACTGACCCTTTCCGTCTTTCCGTTTCCACCATGGCGAAGGACTGGAGCGATATCGTCGCATAGGATCCAACCAGGTTCACTTTCCAATCCCCTTCCTGGTACTTTTATTCGTGACATCTCCTTCAAGAACTCGAAAATGCATTGAAGATCGAGACCGTCTTCATGAAGTGGCACCTTGAGATCCATCCAAGAAAATATTAGCATATTTCAGAAGTTCAATGGCTTCTTCAGACGTAAAGGTTCTGAGAAGAATGTGAAAGTGAAATAATGCATTCATTGCTAAAAATTTCGCTGAAAATGAATGTTTCTTTCGTCCTTTCCTTCCCACTCCATCCATAAAAAATGAATTATAACGTCAACAAAAATGTGTCACTCCTTAAGTCTGGGCGCACGAGGCGCTCCATATATGAATCTTTTCTCCATAAAAGGTCAAACCGAGTAACATACCGGGAAACTTTCGATGTGCAGCTTCAGCAAAGAGTTTCCTAGGAAAGGGACGTAGATATCTGGCGAGGATCCATTCTTTCCATCGACGTCCCACCCATCTATTCTTGGACAACCCTCAGTTTGGTTTCTCCCTGCATCCTCCTGAACGAAGTAGCATAAACTTATTTTCGTGACGCACTGGAAAAGAGGTCGATGTAGAAAACACTTGTTCGTTCAAATTTGAGGAGGCATTCGACGTCATTCGCACCAATGTAATGTCACAAGATTCCGTGAAATCGCCCGATATTGTGCCTTTGAAATTGTTATCTCTAGAGCGTGACATCAGTTCCAGAAGTACCCTTACCTTCACAACGAGTAGTTATAAAATACCAAGTTGTATGCTAGATAACTCAATCTTCTCACGACAGGAATAAGAGAATGTCCAAGAACTATTGGCTTCAAATACTTGACCATTGGTTCAAGAAGAATATGCTCCTAGCACGCAAATCGTTATAAATATTATGCAGTTAACCAAATCACCTACGCAAGAAGAAGAGGTAGTATGGAGGTGAGAGATGTCTCATATTGATTTTCACGGTCTTTAGAGATAGACACAAATACAGTATATCATGTTAATTAAATATTTATTTGAAATGTTATGTCTTTATTCCCGACGCTACTTCCTTAGCTCTCTCACTCTATGCAGTCTCTTCGATCTTAATAACACCCTTTACATATTTACTGAATAATCTTATTTTATTGCTTATTAAAATTTAACCCTGAGACTTCCGAGAACGACCACCCGCCGAATGGTTCATATGATACATCAACTCCAAGCTTATCATGAGTAGATTGCGTTGGTGCATATGTTAGCTTAGAAAGATGAAAAAAGAAGCATACATTTTAATGTTAAGAGGTGTGGATTGTCGGCTAGTCAGGCGCTTAGTGGCGTGGGCGCGCACGTTCGGCATCGGAGTTGCTGCATTGAATGGAGGACGAGAACGTGTGTTTTCGCTAGAATAGAAAGCCTTATCTATATATAATACTAGCGAATTTGTTTGCCCTTCGGGCCAGAAACTCGCTGTGATCGCGCCTTCGACGCTCCATTACCTTGGATAGTGATTATTTCATTCATTTTTTTCGAAGTGGCAAACACGTAAAGTACGTCCCCATTGAAATACGTGACACATGGGGTCGAAAGTCTTTATTTTTTTCAAATTCTTTACTTCTATGATTCTATGTGTGCCTAACTTGAAATCTCTTCTTGTGTTCCATTTATTAAGGGTGGAAAATACGTTTTGAAATACTTCCCTCTAATAATCTGATAAACCCCTGATGGGTTTTAGCGGAAATTTTTATCTTCTGAAATGGAGACTCGGGGAACTACATGCCACCCAGTTTCAGCCTCATACGTTTCCCCTTTTTGAATTAGCGTCAGTCAGTCACGATCGTCTATATATATTAGAAAAGTAGAATTTTTTCTTTGCGCAGCTATCCATCATGTACTTATTTCCCATGTTTTTTTTTAACTTTCTTGCGCCCTCTGTTTTGCTGGATCAGGAAATTCGTGAAAACACGACTTTTGCAAAATATGTGCCCTGAGCCGATTTAACCGAAACGTACCATTTATTTCTCATCGAAATCCATCCTCAGTGAACTACATGCCCACAACGTTTCAATATTATACGTTTGCCCTTTTCGCTGGTGAAAAAACGTGTTTGGAAAAGCCGACCCACCCTAACGCTATGCCCGAAGGGGATGCGCCATGAAAGCTGAATACTCCTTCAGCACAGTAATATCATGACACTTATACGTGTGCCAAGTTTCACCTTTCCATTTCTGTCCAATTCGCCATGAAAAAAATTTTTTTTTAAAACCTCGAAAAAATTACCCCATGGGATATATCGAGACTTAACTTTTTTGTATTATTTAACTCCTTTCTCAGTAGTCACATTCATGCAAAGTTTCAGCTTTCTATGCTCATCAGTTTAACTGATGCAAACAAATTAGTTGAAAACATTTCTTTTCAAAATTGTGCCCCCAGTGCATTTACTTCTAAAGTCTGAAGTTTTCTGCAGCATCCCAGTAGGTAGTTATGTACCAAGCTTCATCTTTCCACAATAGCTCAATACGCAAGGACAAAAAAATCATTGAAAACGTCGGCTCACAAAAGTATGCCCCCAGGGGATGGATCTGAAATTTTGGATTTTTCCTGAACTCATCGTCTCGGTAGGCACCTGCTTCTGAGTGTATGCCTCCCTCTCTTCGGCTCGCACTTTTTTTCGGCCGTTGGGGCAGTTGGACCTATTTCGGTAACATAACATGGGGGAGGGAGAGTTCAGATGGCATGAGGACGAAAAAATCGATAGAACAAACGAGTATCGAAACTGGGACCAACTGCTTGCCAGTCAAGTATGCTTCCATTACACTACCGAACCCATGCTGTTAAATTATGTATTTCTCCATGCAATCCCTAACACTACCATGGGAGGAAAAGGCATTATACGCATGCCTTCCCCCCCCTTCCGGGTGTTCACGTCTCCAATACGGAATTTTTCATTGGGACGTGTGAAAGTCCCCGTGAATCACACTTGGCGTCCCCTTTCATCCTTTCCAGGAATAATTATTTTCTCGCCTGTGAAGAGATCTCCGCCCATTTATTTCTCGGGATCCGGAAAAGTCGTATCGTAGGCACGCACACCTCCTTGGGTAGGAGAGGGATGGGTGCGCAATACGTACAATGTCCAAGCGGTTGATACGCAGAGCGTTGGGAGAACACTGAAAAGGATGGCTTATTCTGGAATCGCAAGGAACCAGTACCAGTGATCTTTACCATCTTGTATCCATTTCCAAATATTTCCCTCATGGGCTTGCGCGCAAAGTGAATGAGTTGGTCTTCACTTACGAAGCGAACAGGGTTGTAATCAATAGGGAGAAGTGCCCATAAATGTAATCATGGGCGAAGTTCTCACCCTGGCGAGGGAGTCATCCTCCCTTCAGCGGAATAAAAGGGGACTCCAAGGATTGTACGTGGGGTCACACAAAGAATGGGAAAGAGTGGTTGCTATGAGAGGGTCTCTGAGTTTTAGGGCCGCCGAATGAACTCGTGATTTTTTGCTGAAGAGTTCGCGGAAGTCTTCCACGGGTCGGCTAGTGCCCTGTATTCCCCCATAAACTAGCTCAATTGCCTGGATGCGAGACACTCAGGTTGCTTCAGTAGTGCTTTTGCATTTCCACTATGAATCCTAACCAACTAACCTCAGAGAAGATGGGATGAAGGCAGATCAAGCGAGCCACATTCCAACAATGTTTTGACTGAAAGAGCGGGAAAGCCTAATTTGGGGGATGATAAGTCACTTGGGTTAGAAAATATCCGCGATTGAAGGCAGAGATCCTTTCCTAACTGACCCACCATTCCCCAAAATAGGTTGACCTTCTATAGGTCGATTCTTTGTTCTTTGACCAAACTGGTGAAAAATTATTCAGGTCCGCTAACCGTACCAGCGCGATGAAGGTCTTCTCCAAAACAACCGAGATTTGACCAAAAATGTGTTAAATGGAACCTGACTCGTGTAAAGTGCTTTTGCCCGGGAAGGTCAGAGCACAGCTACCCAACGCAACTTAGCACGTAACCCTCATATCAACACATTAATATTCTGCACTCATAACTTAACCATCTCAGTTGAAATATATTAATATATCGCTATGACATATTTACTATACACCGTATTTTCATGCGATATACATATTGCATCATTCTGCAGGTACTGCGCTTCGGAAGTCATCCCAACCCGGAATTCCTTAGGTCTGTTGACATTTTGTTGCACTGCAAGCAGATCCCGCGCATGCGAGTACTATCTATCTATATAATAACCGACGTCCTCCGTCTGTCAGTCTGTCTGTCAGCTGGAGTCATGCATGGGTAGGCCTTTTTCGACTGGATTGGCAGATTCAAATTTGAGGAGCTGAGAACATCTACTCATGGTTTTGAAAGTTAATTGGTCGAACATCAGGTTCAGACCTCGAAAGATACTATTCAAATAATCTTTATAATAATATTAATAATATAACCCTATAATGATAAAAAACCTCATAATATCGATATTACATCAACATGAACTCAGAGATTTCCATAGGGGCTATCTTACCTTATTCAACAGCCAACCGCTCCTACAAGGTGCATTTCCCTCCATGTAGCACTGATGGTCCGAAATGCACCATTCACAAACGGAATTATCCATGCACGTCGAACACGTTCTGTAGCTGCTACAGTTGAAAAAAGTGAACCTGTGCTCACCGAAGCTTATTCCTTCCTGCGTCTTGATGGTTACGTTGTACACCAGTGTCCCTGTAACGTATTAGCATTTGAGTCACCATTATTACATTTCCCTTTTTTTAAACAAAAACATGAAATTAAAAGTCATTTCCATGCCAAAATAATCCATCATTGTATTTTGCTTCGGAGATAACTAATTAAACATAGCCACAATGCATCTAGAAATAGGGGTATTTAAATATACTGCTTGTAAGACCAGTTTGTACTCATTTTCACTGGGGCCATAAAAACACCATAAAGAATACATTTTAAGCAGATGTGTTCCTTCCGTAAAAGTCAAATTAAGTCCAAAGAGAATTTCTGAAAAGACTGACTGACTGACTGACTGTCATTGAGACATAATCCTGTTGGTGGCCGTTTCGGTAATCGGAAGGCCCAGGTTCAATTCTCTGCCATTCCATGGCTCTTTTCTATTAGCTTCTCTTGCCTTCCAATGGCGCATTTTCCCGAATTCTGATCCAGCAAAACTGAGGCCGCAAGAAAGTTTAAAATTGGCAAAGAAGTACCTGATGAATAGCTGTGTAAAGAAAATTTTCTGATGAGAGCCATAGGGGCAGACCTTTTCGGGGAACATATTTTCACATAAATCTACTTGCTTCATTGAAACGGATACACATGGGAAGCTGTAACATGGCAAGAACATGACTGGTGAAGCACTGACCTCAGGAAAAATGTGACATTTTCAAAATATTGGAGTTTGGGGGGGGGGATATTTCTTGGGGACTTTATTTTTTCCAATAATTTCTCATATCCAATTGATTCGGGCAGAAATAGAAATGTAGCAGCTGGCACACGCATAACGGACGTGATGTTGATTTAAGGAAAAATTCAACTTGTGTTGTGTGTCTCCTAAGAGCACAGCTTTTGTGTGTCATTTTTCCAAATACATTTTTTTTCCACCAGCAAAAAGACTAAACGTATAAGGCTGAAACTAGGTGGCATAGAGTTCCCTTTGTCTACATTTCAGAAGAAATTACATTTTCGTGAAAACCCATCAAGGCACTTTTTCAGTCTCATTTTCCTGAATTTTTCTTTGTTCATCGAAACTGAGACAGAAAATGTATACTTCCTTCAGAAGTACCTATTTGATGGCTGAGTACAGGAAAAATCCTACTTGTGAAATAAGCCCCCTTAGCGTAGATTATAGGAGGGAAGTATTTCAAATTGTATTATCCACCCTTACAAACTGCAACACATGAAAAGATTTGAAGTTAGGCACATTAGTAATAATAGAAGTAATGATTTTGATTTTTTTTAATGAAGACTTTCGTCTTGGTATGTCACGTATTTCACTGGGGACGTACTTTAAAAATGTGTTTCCCATTTCGCAAACAAATAAATGAATTAATCAATAACCAAGGTAATGGGGTGCCGAAGGCGCGACCAAACGAGTTTGTTTGCTAGTATGTCCCAATATGGTAAATAATTTTGCTAAAGCATATGTTACCTACTGTGGTTAGTTTAATATAGAATAAAAGAAGAAACCATAATTCAGTAAGGTAATGCACCTCATTCTTCGTACCATTGACATTGGAGACATTTGGAATACGGCATTCCAGATTATTTCTCCAAGTTCCAGGGGACGATAAAATCTCGACATCTCGTTGAAAGGAACATGTAACATTTTCTGACGGACGCCAATTTCTTGGTGCTCCGGAGACTTTAACTCGAATGATTGCCTGTGATGAAAAAACAGTCAGAACTGATTCCAGTAAGACATTTCTAATGCAGATTTCGTATTTATGTACAAGCTGCATCATCCTCTCATTCCCACCATATCTTTAATCTGCTAATCTACATGATGGGACGGAATGACATAGGTTTGGGGCTTCAGGGCAAACATTCTGTGTAGAAAGTCAGCTGAGACGGTAACTTTCTCGTACAACATAGTTATTTTTTATCTTAATTTTTTATTATAAAAAATGCGTTACGAGGAATATGCGTGCAAATGCAATGGAAAAATGTACTCAACTCCTCTGTATGGGCAATTAAACGCAGTCGCTTTACAGAGAACCCTCCTCGGGTGTTTCCATCTTGGTTTAGCTACGAAACAAACCAAAATACCTCAAATGGGAGCGACAGATCACAATCATACCTTATCTTCAGCAAATTGATTAATGCTGTATGTCGTTGGCTGAATATCTGCAATTTTTGGGCAGGCATTCCATTCTCTTCTCTCGGGATGAATGTGTTCCAGGCAACCAGACGTACTCATGCACCTATATAGAATTGGTACACATCTGTTTACTGCGTATATTTCCGCTTCACCATGTTTCGCTATTTCAATTTCATAGATTACGGCGCATACACTTGGTTTTATCATGCCATTACTGCATGCTGGTGACACCCACTTGCATAGTTTCCATCATGCGGCCATTCGAAAAATGAAATTATGCTCAGCGTAAACGTGGCGTCTTCGAGGAAGAGAAGTCGTTTCAGATCAGATACTTCATAGGAAGTCTTATTCTTTAACGAAAACTCCCGTGGTGCTACATTCGACAGGAGAGTAAGAGACACCCTGGAATTTTTTCCCAGCGAATCCAGAATAGGGAAATTCCGCGCTACGGTCAACCCAAGGCCAAAATAAAATCTACGTAAATATTGCATACTTTGAGCAAACACTATAAAATAGGCATCGGCAGCATGGCATGGTTGAACAACCAGAGTGCTATCATAGTCATTTTAAAGAAAATGTGGATGATCTAAAGTATCACCCCCTTATATGCTTATTATAATCAAATATTTGTATTTGCAACGCTAGCTTTTTCGGATTCCAACCAAACTTCCAGTAGTATATCGATGTAACTATAAGTTATATTATCTTCAGATATAATAGCCACAGTGGCAAGTTTATTTCTCTCATGCACTTGAACAGGCAAGACTAAAGGTAGATTAATGGAAACATTTTATGCTAGTCCCACAAAATCAATAGCTTTCCATCTCTGGCAGCACTGGTGGGCAAATATCCGTGAACGTAAGATTTTCTCCTATCCCAGGTCCTACTCCTTTATATGGATGTTTCGCCTTCTTGATGGGATGCTGTCTATTCTGTGAAAGGCGTGACTAGCGTAACATTCTGCTTTGTGACTAACAACATGATTGTGAACAGAACCCGCCAAATAGACTCTCTTATGGTATGTACGGCAATCATCAGATAAAGTTCTTGTGACTTCGTATCTCCAATATATCCAGGTATTGTCTAATTCAAATTTAGATCATGGCAAATATGGCATTTGGAAGGAAATCGGATAGTCGACCGTGGAGGAGTTGAGAAATGACGAATCTATATTCGCGACCAAAAGGTACCCAAAAAGTTAACGTCGGGGCTCGCCCGCATAGTAGGAGTTTTGATGATATTATATGTCTTTTACTGAACAAGACAAAATCACCTGAACATTTTTAGCCCATACCAACCTTTGAACGCTGTGCTCATGCCATGTTAGGCAAATACTTATTTATACTTTTTCAATGACATATGCAACGTTTTCATATCCATAGGTAAAAAAATAGTCGACTCCGTTTTGCATGCTGAATACTCTTAAATAAAAAACCAACAGATATGTCAACGCCAATCCAACAAAGGGCTCTGACCACAGATATACTCAAAAAAGGGTCTTACGCAACAGGGAGTGACGCGGCTTTTCGGATATGCTCGTGTGGTTTATACAGGGTTTTTATCGATCCCTCATCAAAACTGACATAGACCTTCACTTTGAGAATCACTTCAATCCTCAAGTTTAATTGCTTTGCCAGAGCATTCCAAGAGAGTCCAAACGGATGTACTGTACTGCATGTGGCGTTCTTTACCTATATATTTGTTTAAATTTGCAGTATTGATCGACTTGCGGCCAAGGAAGGAATGGAGGCATTGCTTTTGGAAATCATGAGGAAAAGACATTTTGACACGGCACAGGGAAACATCTAAGAGTGAAATGAGAAAAATTATATATAAGAAAAATAATGCGTTGCAGAAGGCGGAAAGGCACGTATTTTCTGATCTTCGAACGTCGGCGGGAGCAATATCCATTAAAGAGCAAACAGTTTCAATGGAAAAGCAATGCAGCGGGTGAAAATATCAGGTTTATGTTCGTCATAGTGTCCATGTTGATTCCACGTAGGAGTTTCATCGAGAGAAAGCTTCACATGTGACCTTTAGCAAAATGGAATCTCTTTGAAGCAAACATTTATTTGGAGTAGTGAAAACTGGCAGAGATCATGTAGTTTATATGTATACACGATGCGTCTGATTGCTATATTAGCCACGATGAAATCATCCAATAGCACGCCGCATCCAGCTTAGGCTCTCCTTAACAGATTAAATGTACGTGCCCACAGAAATCCTATTATCTCAACCTATTCATTTGAAAGTCTCAAAATATATATATTGTTGTAATGAAATTCGTAAAACTTTACTTTCGATTATGATTTTCCTTTGCCCCGTCCCGTATGCAAGAACTTGAGAGCTGAGAGTCCTGGCCTAAGTCCTGGCCCATGAGCTTTTGGCAATGTAATGCCAGAGGCTAAAAGCTTTTGCGATGTACTCGTCGTAACATGAAGTGTCTACCGATGTGTCAAAATATTGGATAGTTAAACATGTCATGATTCTCCTGAGAGACCCAGAGACATTGAAAGTTGTTTCGGATCCAATGACGACTCACTGTTGTTTTCCTGGGCACCATGCGCATATTCGTTCTTTGGATATACATTCATCACATGATTGGTAGGTCGAGCATTCATGAATTCCAATGCGAATGAGCTGAAACAATGAAAATGGAGTTTGAAAATATGGATGGAAGAGCTGCAATTATTCGATGCGAATGAAATTCTTAAATACCTGTTCCTGCGTGAGAATAAGAATAGCAGATGAGTCTCCCTGCATGACATGATTGAGGGAGAGAATCGAAGATCCATTCACCAAGTCGCGCAAATCCATGTTATGATTTCTCTCATTCGCTACCAACTGAAAGAGAGAGGCGTCAATCAAACGGGTGCACTCGTCGAAGGTCAATAGGAAGCGAAGCTCCTCTCCTGAACGTGATCCCGAATAGGCTACCCGATAGAGGTCTTGTCGACATTTTCTCGGCACCAATCATGCAGCCGTTATATTTTCTTCAATTCCTTCTTACTGTTCCTAATCCAAGTAGAGCAATATATGCCGGCAACGTTTTTAGGAAATGTTGAACAATGTCGTTTCAATGTGTAATTGTCTAAAATGTCAACGTTACTGACATGTTGCGAAAGAACATTGCATTGACGTTGCGAATCGCTATTTATTCATTAAATATAGGTTGCACAAATGTTTCAAGACTTATTTCGCTGCAATGTTGATGGAAAACTTTGTTTTACCAGCACCTTATCTGGACCAAAATAGGCATTATTTCCCGGAAAAGCACAGGCTTCACTGGCCTTGAACTGGACCGATATTCTGCCAATAATGACTTCTTTTTTTCCATCAATTACTTCATCTACAAAGCCAGTACTGGTGTAACCCTTGTCCATGCGTCATATATCATCATTGGCCCTCACGTCAAGTAACGCTGCGTAACAATGGAAAATGCATTAAATTGTTTGAGCTTTAGATATAATGATTAAATGATCATAATGGGATTCTCCATTAGCGTGCAACTTGTGCAAGAGCTGTTGACTAATTTGCCTGAAGAGCAAACCACAAATAATAAGTAGTATGTGAAATTCAATTCTAATTACTTTCTCAAATCACCAGCATTACACTTGTCATGTTTATAAAACCTATTATTGAAAGAGGAATCATCACAAAATAATTTGAAGAGCGTTACTTCGATTCACATGTCACATTGAACAAAGGCTAAATAAAAAGCCTTTTTTTAAAGGAACCCTAACCATCCCAAATTATGCTTCCACAAATCTGGTTGCACGAGAAGGAACTTACGAATGCGAATCTTGTGAAGCACATCATACCTTTTTCACAGAGCCTCCCTCCGTTCCCATGATGATGATGATGTAGTCCATGTCAGTTCGAACTGCCGCCAGAGCCGTAACTGTTCCTATTCCCTCTAATTTTTTTGGATTTCCAAGCGCTCGTCCCATCATTGGCTCCGTTTCAAAAATCCTCTGATTCAAAAATGGTATTTCATACCAGTCCTCATTCTCCATATTCTATTTGAAACAAAATAGTATTTATTTTCATATCTGTATTTGGTACCATCATGTGTCTTTTTATTGCCACAAGTGTGCGTAGCAAAGCAACACCTCTGGAAAATATCAGAAACATAATCTAGTATATATGCATAAATGCATTGAATGTACAGGGTAGTCCGACATTTTCTGATCTACTAAAAGGAAGATTGAGACAAGATTTACGAGAATAATATCAATTTAATAACATTTCACATGACCAATAATTCCCAATGTACCAATTCCTACACCAATAATTGATATGATTTCCCCAAACCTCAATGAAACCTCGGATCACCGCCCCGAATCTCTCAACCAACCACGGATGATACTCGCCACGTTTGTTTCTCGCTCTACTTAGAACCTCGGTAATGACTGACGCCTGATTCATGGGGTGGGCTGACTTTCATATTTATGGAATGAAAAATAAAAAAGAGTTGAGAGAAAAGCAGCCTGTCCGAATCATCTTGGAAGTGGGTGGTACTTTTCTGTTCTTTATTTCTGAAGGCATTTCCCATTATATTCTTACAGACGATTCATTATAGCTTGCTAATTTTTTTACGAAACAACTTTATATCATGTTAAAACGTTCTTTACTTGCCGAAATGTTCATGTAACCACTTATCACACCTCCACAAATCGGACTGCAATGGGTTAATGTTCTGGTTCTGGGATTGTTAGGCGTCACTCTCATAGTTTACACGGTCGCGAGAAGGATATTATGGAACGTTGATGTACCAAACTCAGTTCAGGAACCAATTCCACCACGGGAAATATAGCCCAAGCAACATAAGAAAGTTATTGCAGCGTTACATGACGGTTGCAGGGTGGCATCCATCCTGGCGACGTTTCTGCAATGTTGCATGAACGTCAGTTATAAGATCGCACAGAAAGCTGTGAGATCTTTGCATTAAATTTACTTTATATGAATTCATTTTACGATGTTTAACCACATCTAGAGCCCGGCAAGAATTGCGGCCGTCCCGATCGGCCCGACCCGGCACAACCCGCTAGCCCCGTCTAGGGCTAGAAGTCCCAAGATTCTTCTTTGGGTCGGGGAGGGTGGGACACATTTTACAATTTTATCGCTCGTGTGGTTTGAGACCGGATCTAGTCCGTGTTATGTCTGGAATGTTACCTTTCCTTGTAATCCGTGAGAAAGAAAATACTTTATCGTGCGAACATGAATAGTAATGAATTGAGAACTTCATTGAAATGCAATTTCAGCCTACAATGTAATGACCATTGTTATCTATGACATGTTCCCAACGCACGGGTAACTGCTCGATGGGCTTTGCCCAGAACACTGGCGATTGCGAAGCGAAGAAACGCCCGGCATCATTTTCGAACTGTGCTTGACCATCGAAGGCCTTGTCCCGCAGGTGATTCTTGAGGGACCGGAACAAGTGATAGTCGGAAGGGGCCGAGTCCGGAGAATACGCTGGATGGGATAAAACCTCCCAGCCGAGTTCCGAAATCGTCTGGCGGGTCATCTTCGCAACACGTGGACGAGCGATAAAATGTGTCCCACCCTCCCCAACCACGGATGATACTCGCCACGTTTGTTTCTCGCTCTACTTAGAACCTCGGTAATGACTGACGCCTGATTCATGGGGTGGGCTGACTTTCATATTTATGGAATGATGGACAACATCTGGGTTGCATTCGAGGGCAACGTCGTCCACTATTCCACGGTGTCGCGATGGTTGAGACGCTTCGAACATTCCAGCATATACAAATGCAAAGCCCTGCCCATTATTCCTTTGAATATTTTAATAAATAGTTTTAGAAAGTGTTACAAGCCTTTCTTTCCAACCCAATATTATTTTTTCGGCTTTATAAACCTTCGGTTTAAACCGAAAGCCTAAACATTTCGATCTCCAGACACTTCTGTGAATTAATCGTTCGATGTATCGATCCATTCGCTGAATTGTCTTTCGACAAAATGTACATTTGTTGACATGGGTTTCGATGATTCGGTACCAACCCCAGGAATCTATATGGCAGGAGGAGGATCGTTGCAGGATATTAAAAAAATAGGTTTTATTTGTTTCCTTTAAATTGATTCTTCTACGTATATGGTAATCATCGTCAAAATACAAGACGATGCAGCTCACACTTTGGTCAATTGGTTTGGATGACTCGTGTAATATTTTATCTTTTGAGCGTGTTATTTGGTTTTCCCTCCTTTTTTCTTACTATGATGAAGAAATTGTCTCATATAACACGCCATTAACTAAGTCAGGTTATTTTTCCCAACTGTTACTATTTTTCTCCTCTTACATGCATAGTTCTGTCGATTTGGTTACTTTCAAAGATACATAGCATTTCAAACAAAATTTCTTGAAAAAATTACGGCAACGGTCTCGTACGAGGGAAATTCATTCATGCAATTTGATCTTTAAGTGACGGCGGATATTTCACCGGCCAGCTCTGAATAACATTCAAAATCAGCAGACGCTGGTGAGTCATAAACAACTAAGATGGGTGGGTGATGGATGGAGGGTGTGGGACCTGTCTAAAGGAATAGTGCATGCATCATGAATAAGGAAACATTTGACATTTAAAGGTTAACTCATCCCGTCTTGCCTATGACCTGGAAAGGTCGGCAAGGCGGGAAAAACGAATTCGGTAAACGAATTCGAAATATGGAAACTTCCATTATACTGGAAGAACATTCCACTGTGAGGGAAAATGTCCATTTTTCATCATTTGATTTTTCAGAATATGCTACTCGAGCCTGAGACAAAATTCATCACTTTCCCAATCCAAACGAACATCTACGAACCTGCAGAAGCAGAGCCGCGTGACGAAATCAATGACATTAATTTCCTTCGATCCTCACATTAATAAAAAGGCGAAATGGAGGTCGATGATCACCGATACGCCAGTCATAAAGGAAGGTGCATGCTTTATGGCAGATATCGTCGAAATGTTCTCTCTCCTAGCTTTGAACAACAAACTACAATTATGTCAGTCTTTTAATATCACATCAGAATCATTCCAAAAATAAAGTGGTTTTGCCCAGAAGTAAATGCGCCAATGATACCAACCCTGCCCTCCGATTGAACCCTGGCGATATCGCGATATCTGGCGATATATAGGTCGGCAATATGGATACTTAACAATCCATATCGCCCAGCCCTAGATATCATTGTTTTGCTTCAGTCAAACGGAGAGACATTGAAAGCTGAAACTTGGTGTGAACCGAAACACTGAGTAAAAGGAAATTGTCAACATTGAGATGTATTTCCTGGCTGAATTTTTTTCGGGTGACGTTTTCAAATAATATATTTGCTCTAGAATATTTGGCTGAAATAAATGGTTGAAGTAGGAAAACGGGGAACCGACATGGTATTGAATGTAGCGAATATTAAGCATTTGTTGTGCTTCAAATCAGGGCGGAGCTTTTGGGTGGGTCGGTTTTTCCAAACATATTTTTTACCAACGAAAAGGACAAAGGAAAAGGTTGAACATTATTGGGCATGTACATTTTTTAATTCTGATTTCAGCAAATATTGTTATTTTTAGGCAAAATCCCACTGGGCACTTTTTCTTTTTAAAGACGGGCATTTTCCCAAATCTTTTTTGACCCAAAAAAACAGGAAGCGACAGAAAGTTGAAACTTGGCAGAAATATACCTGATGGATAGCTGAGTGAAGCAGAAACCCTAATTATAAAATAGTCCTCTCAGGACGAATAATGGGAGGGAGGCATTTAAAACTTATTTTCCGCTCTTACAAGAAAGGGCAATTAAATAGATTTGAAGATAGGGACGCAATCAGTCATCGGAGTAGAGGCATTCCGGTTCAGTGATCAAGGGGTGGTTGCGCTTCAGACTCCGATTTCCTCAAAAAACCATTGCATGTTGCCAATTAAGACTCATGAAAAAATCCAGAATTTTGACTCTGGTTCTAACTGATCTCGAGATATGCGTCCCCAAACTTCCCCCCAAGGGGAAAAGTGGACTTAAGGGTTAAAGCGCTATCTTTGGTCCTAGTCTAGCTAGAAACGCATTCTTGAACGCATTCTTCGTGCATTTCTTGTAAAGCTGAGACAATGAAGAACCGCATTATGAAATGCATTTTCTAATGCGTTTCTGAAAATGTGAGTTATGCAATTTCCGAAATGGTAAATTTCCCGTTGCAAAACCGTATATGCTACTAAACAGCCAACCATATTCAGTGGAAAGTTTGATATCTGCCGCCATCCATCGCTGCGGATACGAACTCCAATCCCAGTTATCGTAAGAATAAGAGATTGACACAGCAAGGATGATATGCAAGGAGAAGTATGAAGGGGCACAACCTTGGGCAGCGATGAACTAGTTGGTTTCTGCAGCAGGAAGGTTCTTTGACCGCCAGCATCGTGAGAAGATTCCAAATTATGTGGTAAACATTCACAATCTGCCCAGATAGTGGTGGAATTCAAAATGGTGCGATATTTTAAGACTGGGATGAACGGCACCAGCTGATGAACTCTACACTGGACGTCTCGGCATGATAACGTTCGCCCATACATGAGGAAACAGGTCACGGAGGCAATATACAGACTCTGGTCTGACAGTCCAGCATCGCCACTACTCCCATAATACTGTCCGTAATAGTTATTGCTTATTTGCAAGCTTTAAGGTGTCTTTGTGGGCCATATTACAATATGAAGGAAAAAAAACTCAATTTTGAAGTCTAAATCTTCTGAAATATGCATGCATGCATGCGTTCAAGATACCGACTAAATTATTGATTCTGGAAATCCATTATCATGTGGAATATTGATATTTTATTGCTTAATGCAAGCATATAATAGAAATAGCAATATTTATGAGTCGAATGTGAGATATGACAAGGTCTGGTTGTTTAACCAAGATTCCCATCGCTGTAATTTCAGTCATCTCCTTCGTTTTGGAATATGAGGAATTCAAAAGTTCAACAAGAAACACACACACAAGCAGACATGAAAAATAAAAGTAACAACACGAGTAATATATCAATGGAACATGCTTGGATAAGGCTTTCATTTGACAATGGTTACAATTTTATATCATGTTTAAAACAGGAAGTACGGACTGTCAAAGTTGGTGAAAAAAGGTAATTTTGGACTTTTCAAAATTAATTTT
Organism: Darwinula stevensoni; assembly: GCA_905338385.1. Taxonomy (NCBI): domain Eukaryota; kingdom Metazoa; phylum Arthropoda; class Ostracoda; order Podocopida; family Darwinulidae; genus Darwinula; species Darwinula stevensoni. The sequence goes on along the minus strand of CAJPEV010000016.1, from coordinate 233,648 downwards.
TACTTTTTTTCAAAACGTCGGAAGTTGAAATTTAGTAACTGAATTGCAATTGTCTTAGTCTAGAAGGTTGCGGAAGGTCGAGGTGCTATCATGGATCCTAGTGCTACTAATTTCCGTGGAAAATTCTGCAATGTTTGCAATTTTGGAAATTGCGTAACTCAAATTTTCAGAAACGCATTAGAAAATGCATTTCATAATGCGATTCTCCATTGTCTCAGCTTTAGAGTTCAAGAACGCGTTTCCAGTTCGACTAGGACCAAAGGTGGCGCTTTAACCCTTAAGGCCACTTTTCCTTTTAGGGGTGAAGTTTGGGGCCGCGTATCTCGAGATCCGTTAGAACCAGAGAGCCAAAATTCTGGATTTTTTCACGAGTCTTGATTGACAATATGCAATAATTTATTCAAGCAAATCGGAGTTTGAAGCCCAACATAAGTGACTACAATTTGACCACTTGAGCTGGAACGCCTCAGAAATGATTCAGATTACTTTACATGAATGTTTTGCCACTTTGAAAGTGAAATAATCATCTAATCACTATTTTAGATAAGGGAACGCCGAAGGTGTGATCATAGCGAGTTCGTTTACCCGAAGGGGAAACAATTTCTATTAAGTCATAATTACTCCGCGAAACCTGTCAAGGTTTGTTGTTTAAAGCGAATTTCATTCTTACAAAAGTCTCTTAATTAGAACTTTCTCTCACTGAGAGAAAATTGACTAGTGAAATAGTGACGTGACATTTGCGTGTTTCTCTTATCTTGGTACACGATGTTCCATTGGCCTATTCAAGGGAATCTGAGATAAGTCGAAAACATAATCGATATCTACATTTTATATGAAGACGACTGTTGAATGACTCACATGCTTTTTGCATGTATGCAATTCAGGGGTGAAAAGACCATGCGTTCCAACTCCTTTGAGGCAGTTCGAAACGACGTCGTCGAACTTCTTTTCGATGCCGGCCATCGAATACAGGCAGAGAGTGGGTGTCAATGAGCCGTTAGAAAAGGTAATAAGCAAATCCTCATAGTTGTCGGTCATAGAAAGAGCTGCAGCAGTCGCAGTAATGAGATCGTGACAAGTCAGGCGAATCCCTGTCAAGGAACCATAGAGGTAATACATTTCTTCGTGCTGATACACTCT
>CAJPEV010000016.1:45798-232368 GCA_905338385.1 Darwinula stevensoni | reverse complement strand
ACTTGAAATCATTCGATTGAACGCCAGGTCACCAAATTCTTGACGTACTAGTGAAGCAGGGAAGATGTCACTGCCTAAACTCATTGATGTCCGCAACCACAATACTACCATAAAAGACACTTGAAGAGTCGCTACATTCTCCATCTTCCATATGATTTTGCAAGCACTGACGAGAGAAACCATTTGATGGGAAAAGACTCTCATGACTGTACAACCGCTTTGTTTATAAGAGAAAGATACTGTGGAATTCCAGACATTGATAAGATACTTGACGCACCAAGCCTCTATCTCCCCATCCCTACCGTGAATGCAGTAAGATCAAAACCAATTTTAATTTCCTAGTTCGGGGAATTACTTTATTCTTGATGTTACGATTCAATGTATTGGGAGCGTTCTCCTTCAAAGTAGGGACTCCTCTGGGCATGTAGCCACATCGTGCGGCGCTCCTGCAAGCCCGGAAACATTCCCCACGGTCATGGTTTGTAATCCTAAAAAACACCATTGTCGCGTGCTTTCTAGTTCACTCAATGTCATACGATCTTATCCACATCTCTCAACTCGGGAAAGAGGATGAGGTCACATTGTGGAAAATCTGTGTATAAGTCCGGTAGTCGAAAATAATGATGCCATTTGTCGTTAAAACATCGACTGTCATGTCATCCTTATGTAGCTGACAGAACCATGGGGTGTCGCAAACCCTCGCAGTCAATGTATTGAGAGCTGTCGCACGGAGACGGCAGTGAGGATCGGGGTGTTGCCATATTGCAGAATCCATGTTTCATGTTTTTGTTTCTCATTCCTCTTGCCTTTCCAGGAGGCAGCATCACGAAAGCTATTCAATGTATCCAGATAATAGGTCTGGTTCATCACTTAACACTCTAGTATGTGTCCGAAATGGACCAGTTTCGCGTAGGTAACGAATTTGCCTGCATCGTTTTCACATACGAATTTTGCTTTTCGCCCTTATCGGTTTTCAGGGAACTTGTTTTCTTCAACTTTGCCGTTTGGTTTCCGAGTTTTAAACCTACTGTCCTTCCACAAAAGAAGGCTGTGTCTCATCGTATTAAACATGATTCATGAAGCAATGCGAAACCAATTTTCAAAGACTATTCCTTTCTTCAAACCTCCCCCTTCACTTACGTTTGGCATAAACCTACCCAAACGACTGCCTTCAAGACACGCAAGACCTACCTTTGTATTTAAAAAATTCAAATCTAGAAATACGTGGTCAAATTGGCTTAAAATGGTAAATCCGTGGTCTTCAAGAAATCTCGTCGAGGACGTGACATGTTAGTTCGATCGCATGCCTATTCATACCTTCACGAACCATTTCAGAGAGTACATGCAACGCTCGATCGATTTGAGGGATGTTTCGCTTTTCATGAAACATTTTATTATGGACGCGAAACGTTAAACTTATCTGGAGTTCCGCAAATCATCTCGATTAAGCCTCCGGGAGTCATGAAATACATTGCGGGCGCCATCTTAATTCAGGTATTTCCGGATTCGATATATTCATATCCCATAACTTCCATCGATCATTCCTAATCACTGTTTCATTCTCAGCTCAACTAATGAACTCAGCGAAACAATGTATCATACATTATTTAACAAAAGGTGCACACTACAATACGAAGACTGAAGCAGTCGTGAATCTGGCATAATTTCCACACGATGTCCGGCAACACTGGAAGACAAGACCTGAGCAGGCAATATGATCCTAAATGAACTGCTGCTAACTGAATGTGCATAGCGAAATGACGCATCGCAAACAACAAAAAAAGGCTCTTTTCGTCACCCAAAAATCAATATCTTTCTCTTGGTTGATCTTTTTCCTCTATAACCCCTCCAGGAGTGGCCATCCAAGGGAGGAGGAAAACAAAGCGGAATGTATCTCAAATTTAAAAAATGTGCGATTCGTTGTTCTCCACAACCTCAGGGATATGGTATTTTGAATTTGCTGGAGTGATTCGGCGTTGGGAGAGGCTGCACAATTTCGTTTCCGTTGATGCTTTCAGAGAGGAATACCAGGAATTTGATTTTTTGGTTCCGGAAGGTGTTGAAGAAAGGTAGCATGTGCTACGACGCCGAATGATGAAAACCAGATCAAGAAATTGAGAATCGAACATGTACAGTCGATGAATTCTGGTACTACGTGGAGTAACAAATGGATTCACATTTTAGTCTTATTCGGTCATAGTACAGGCGCGTTTCGTAATTCGTCCGTGCAACTGTTAGGCCTACACGTCTTTACCTTTCCAGGACCTAGGGTGGACAGGATGGGTTAAAAATCTTAATACTGATGAGATGCGCCCGCGTAAGAGAACTGGCGAGGCTGGGTACGTCTGCATTGACTGATGAGTAACTTAAATATATTAATCCCGAAAGCAGGACTACTTTAAATGCAGAGCAACGTAAGGCTTTTAACGCTGCGTGGAAACCAGCGTGCGTACGCGTCGAACTCTTAGCAATACTCGAATTGCGTTAGCTAGGACGCCCAATGTCATTCCAGCCATTTCGCGACCCTGTGCATGTGGAATGCTCTGTTGAACACTGCCTGCATTTCCATTCCAAAGCGAAAAAAGGCGAACTTCGGTAAGTTTGTTGTCATGATCATGTTACGGTATTCCATTCGAACCCATTGGAGATTTCGTGAGTGGGACACGCTCAAAATATTCGCGACTTTAACAGACGGTTTAACAAGGCAAACGCGTTTGCTTCCTTTCGGTAAAACGTTTGTTGACATTACCGATAATGGTCCTTACTGCTTCAAAACATCCAGCGTGGTCTATCGTTTGAACACGACCCGACTACATCCATTTCATGTCGTTTCTCCGCTAAATCAGGCTTCAACTAGCGTTTGCCCAACTCTACGTTTACGATGCGAATGAAGTGTTTCAAATGCAGCGTCACATGTCAATTCGGAACGGGAAGTACGTCACTGTTATTATCGATATATATTACTAGCAAGTTTGTTTGACCGAAGGGCAAATAAACTCGCTATGGTCGCGCCTTCAGCGCTCTATTACCTTGAATTAATTTCTTCTTTGCGAAATAGCAAACACGTACTTCATGTACGTCCCCAGTGAAATACGTGACATATGGGGACGAAGTCTTCATTTTTATCAAAATCATTACTTCCATTATTTCTAGTGTGCCTAACTTGAAATCTTTTCTTGTGTCCCTTTTTGTAAGGGTGGAGAATATATTTTGAAATACTTCCCTCATATAATCTACGCTAAGTGGACACATTTCAAAAGTAGGATTTTTCCTGTACTCAGCCATGCAACAGGTTCTTCTGAGGTAAGTTTAAATTTTTGTGTTTGTTTCGTTGAATCAAAAAAATTTTAGGAAAATGGGACTGAAAAAAGTGCCCTGATGGGTTTTAACTAATTTTTTTTTCTTCTGAAATATAGAATCAGGGAACTCCATGCCTCCCAATTTCAGCCTTATACGTTTCCCCTTTTTCCTGGTGGAATTTTTTGGAAAAGCGACCCGCCGGAAAGCCGTTATGCGTGCGCCAGCTACTTTTCTTTTTCTGCCCGAATCGATAGGGTATGAAAAATTATTTGAAATAGTTGCGTCCCGAAAAAATATGAACCCCAAAAATATTTTGGAAATTTCACGTTTGACATTTGAGCTCAGTGCGTCAGCGGTCACGTTCTTGCCAAGTTTCAGCTTTCCATGTGTCTCCGTTTGATTGAAGCAAATAAAATTATTTGAAAATATGTTCCCCGAAATGGTGCGCCCCTATGGCATGTATGACAAAAGTATAATTTTTCTTGAGCTCAGCATGCAAATAGCTACTTATGTCAGTCAGTTGGCTACTGACGATCATCAATATAAAATAAAAGTATAATTTTTTCTTTACTCAGCAATGCATTAAGTACTTCTTTGCCAAGTTTAAACTTTCTAGCGCCCTCTCTCTCCAATTCGCCACGACAATTTTTCTTATTCAAAACATCGCCCCTCGAAAAAATTCCCCCTGGGGATGTATCGAAACTTAACATTTTGATTTAACTCCTTGTCTCAGTAGTCACATTCATGCACACGATGAAACCTGTCGTGCATCGCTCAAAAATCAGGCGATGATTCGATTTTCCAAATTCATCATTTGGGATGAAGCTCCAATGGCGCCCGCTGATGTGCTGCAACGCTGGAGCGGGCGTGTCAAGAGTCGCTGGACGATGAGCGATTCGGTGGGGAAGTTTTTGTGCTGAGTTGTGACATTTGCTAAGTGCTGACAGGCGTCCGCAAAGCATCTTGGGGTTAAATTATTGAGACTTGCGTCGAAACAAGCCCATTGTGGCCATTGTTTCGAAAGATTCGTTTGACATAAAGCATGCAAGCTGCTGAAAACGAAACTCGATGTACTCTATTTGGGCAATGAAACATTTCCATCAGTACAGGGCTATCCATCTGAGCTCTTCTTGCCCTTACCAGGCGATTGCTGAAGATTCAGCTTATCAATGGACCGAAACAGGGAAAAACTGATGCTGGTACCGTTACCGACGATGTGGTCTTTGAAGAAGTGCATCTTTGTTCGTCAAATTCGTTCCTCGATAATTTTTTTTAAATTATGATATAAACTTTCCGCTTCGTTCTCACGTTTCTCTCGTTTCTGATCTTTCATGGTTCCTTACCTTTTTTATTTACTTTACTCATGTTGAACTAAGTTTCGTTATGAATTGCACATATTGGCATATATAGAACGCGACGCCTCAGCATCTCCTTGATGCATATGCAAAGTGAATTATAGTTCAAATGTCGGCTGTGGGAACCTAGGTAAGTCTATTCCTAGTTCATGAGAAGTGACAAAAAAGATGTATGTATGGGCAGAAGGCCGCAATTGTGGCCACAGGCATCTAGTAAACATGGAAGTCGTGTTCATACCAGTCTTTTCCCGACTCTGCAAGGTCGACTGAAAGGCGTCTACAAAGCCTAAGTGCGTCTGCGGTATAGTCGAGTCGAGAGGGGTGGTTTGAGTGGCCTTGCAGCGTCGAGACCGGTCGAGACGCTTGGCAACCGCCGTCTTCCACTTCATCGAAAGGAAGAAGGCCCCTTCATGAACCCTCGGGGCAATACATTGACTGTTGATGGATTCACGCGCAAGCGTGAGAGCGAGTGGCCTTCTGGCCTCCCTGCCCTATCACTTTCCTTCCACACGTGTTAGTAGCTCGTGCGTCTCTCAGGTGTTCTAACGGGATCGCTTTCTCCATTTTCTAGTCCAGTTCTGTGCGGTGTTTTCACTTCGTTTCGTGCGATGGGGATGCAGTGCGTATATGCGGTAGCCTAAGCCTCCATACTTAAACGTCTACGATATTTTCACAATGGGGTTCATTGATCCTCGAGTATTCGTTGCCTATCGCCTTGAATCAAAAGTTGCTACAGCACTTCACTCAATCTTAATCACGTCCCCTTGTCCTATACTCGTCCTCGCATGTTTCTCTTCGAGCGTCTTAAAGAAATACAGTGGTGAGCAACAAAAAAGAGGACAGGTCCATCTGAGGAACGTAGCGAGATTAGCGGTTTTGGTTAAGTGTGGCGACAGGACTCCTTGGGTTCTGATAATCCGTAAAGATTGACATTCACTTTTTGATTGAAAACCTTTTTTGGAGAAGTGAATAATGATGATTATTTCCTATAGTCATGGTTATAACGATGAAGCAGCATGGGAAATTTGTTTTCCTCTGTACCTATGAGCTTCACTCAATTTTTTTATACTGCTGCTACATTGGCTACTCGAAGTCGACTGCTCATCACTAGGTCACAACGTTTAAAAAGACCGGCGGGGTGGCGGATGAATTGGGAAAGGGAAAAATACGGGAGATTACGGGAAATGAGTATGAGCTCAATGTGCAAAAATTTCAACTGATCGTCCACCGCGCCAGCGGTCCTTCTGAACGTTTCGACTAATTGATGCGCCGTCGACTTCGAGGAGCCAACGAGATTTGCAGCAGCAGCCAAGGAAAACTTGGGATGAAGCTCATGTGTACAGAGGAAAACAATTTCCCGGCGCTGTTTTTTCGCTATCACCACGATTACCGAAAAATATTATCATCCATTTCTCCAAGAAATTGTTTCAGTCAAAAATCGAAGCCCAAACTTACCGGTGATCAGGAAATGATGTGTTCTCTTGGCGCACTCAACCACAATCGCTAATCTCACTTAGTTCCTCAGATAGACACGTTCCGTTTTTTATTCAGCACTGTAAAATTGAGTCTTCTCCATGACCTTTGAACAGTCGCCCAAAATAATTTATTTCAATGGAAGTGTGAAAAACAAAATGTTTAATATTCGATTTAGTATACGCTTTACTTCCTCCACCGAACCGCCGTAACTGATGAATTTCGGAGATGACACATTCAACGGAAGTTTATGTATTAACACTTGTGGGCTTGTTTCCAGAAAATTCTTGATGGCTGGAAATAGGTAAATAATAGTGTTATCACGAACTCATATTATATGTGGTTATGACTAGGGCTGTATGGTGGCCACATTTGGACGGTGGGCCGAGGGCCGATTTCTTCCTCATAGCCATCAATGGGGGGTGCCAGAGCCGATAACAGTGCCTGCGCCAATTGTGGCCTATAGAAGAAACCGCTCATAACGTTTAATAGGCCTACTTGGAAATCATGTGGTACTTATCAGTAGGCCCCCTTGAAATAATGGAAATCCAAATTGGTCCGGTCGAGCCTGTCTGTGTTTCTATGAGGCTGTCAGTGGTCAGCTTGCTACCCATTGCTTCAGTTGAGAGCATTTATTGACATCCCGTGCAAGAGCATAACATAAATGTAGATGCAACGTTTCCCGTTCATTATTTTTCTTTCGTCTCCGTTGGTTCTATAAAACGGCTGTAACATAATGCATGCGATAGGTTTGCCTGGAAGAGGCTGGCAGTAGTCGCTTTCAGTGAGACAGGAGGGCCGGCGCCTAGCCGTGGAATCACCCTCATGTAATTTTTTTTCGCATTGCACCTCCATAGGGTACTGGTGTCAGTGGCCGATGGCCGATAGTACGATTTCGGAAAACGGCATTTGTCAATTAATATCAAATTAGACATTATTTATATTAATGCGAAATGAAATCCAGAGATGCATAGATGCCTGTCGTTTGACAAAATTTATTTAATTTAAGGTGGGATACGCATTTAACTAACGACAAAATCGCCATAAACAGGCGAATTCAACATTTTTCGTGAATTAAAAAATGACAAAATACAAATTTATGAAAGCATAACCAGCTTAATTTCCATATGAGTGCATGGTACACACTTTCATGTAAGTGATTATTTTTTCATTAGAAATATATCGAATAAATATATATTAAAGAATAATAAATAAAAATATATAAATAATATTTATATTAGAAATATATTAGCATAGCAAATACAGGAAATTGAAAGTGGGGGAAAGAGAGGTTTGGAATGTCGTCCTTTTTAGAGCCCTCCATGAATAAAAAGTTTTTCCCTGGATCAATAGCAGATACGAAGGTAAGTAACCAATCAAATTTCATTATTTTAATGGGAGGACCAATTTTTTTTTAAAGCATGGAAGACTATTACCTGACTGGAAAATATGGGCCGGCCTGATTTGAAATGGAATTAGCCGCTCTTTTCTTCAGCGCAGAAAACGGTATTCCGAGCATTCTGATGAGCGCAGTTGATTTGGAATTTTGCTGAATATTTGCCTCATGAAGACAACTATTCAGCAATGAAGAAGCATATAATTTTCCAGGAGTTTGATTCCCTTTGAGAAACTGGCGGTTTTTATTAATATGTAGCATGAAGACAGTGCACGAAAAAATGTATTTGTCTTCTTCGTGATTGGCCATAACTGTCAAAGTCGGTCGTTCACGTTGCCTACATCTTTTTTATTGAACCTCCTTTCCTGAAAGGAAAGAGACGACGCATGGTCCCGTCTTGTCTGTCCGTGTGATACACTTAGGTTGTCCGACGATAACAATGAAAATATTTGTCTGAATAATCCGAAAATTGGCAAGCTGGTAAATATGAACAAGATACGGGATATATTAGTTTTATGGAGAATTTGCATCAAAATTGGAATTTGTATTGGAAATTCTAGATTTGAAAGTTAGTCACTGAGGGGGTGGCATGAATACCTGTGATACCTTCAAGAAATGGATCACAATGCGCATGCGCATACGATCAGAGCTACGGGCGCGGTGCCATGTCAGCAAAGAAAGCTGTCGGTTCCTTACCAACCTTCGTGGTGGATGGCTACAAGCACAATCAACCCTCCACCCTCCGATTGTCATTCCATGGGGATCATGGGTAATTTTTAAAACGTGACTGGAAAATGATGCTTTTAGATTACTCAGAACTGGGAAGAGTTGGTATTTTCTTCCGTTAGGTGCCAAAATGCGGGTCTCCTTAAACGAAAGGAGGCCCACTTGTAGACTGGGCTTGCCCATCTTGTTTAAATACGTCTTGGTATTAACAATTAGTTGGAGGACTGTTGAATCTCTACCACACTTAGACATGTGCATTCAATTCATCTACTTTAGGGAAGAAACACTTCGTTCATGACAGAGGAAGTGAAGTTACGTGTTGTGGAGAGAAATGAGCTGAAGGGTCTCCAGGAACATCTTCATACCTACCTACCGGAGTCTGTCACTGTGAGGCTACATTTTGAACCATTCTACCCACTATCCTATACTTTGTACTTTTAGAGAGTTTATGCAGTGGGTCCATATTTTGGAGTCATGTATTCCGTGGATAGATATCCCGTGGTGTAACCTGAGGGCAAGACAGAGAGGAAAAGTATTGGGTTGGTACATAAGTCCTGACGGCTTTTTTTAAATTGAAATAAAAAATTCCCCTTCAAGCCTATAGCGCAGATGCGATGCATATATTGGGCTGTGAAGTAGAGCTTTAAATTGGCATTAAAATGCAACTCTCTCGCATATTGTATAAGGAAGAAAATGTCGGAGCTTCCCATGCATATTCGCCACTGTATTTTGTATGAGTTCGATTTCAGCAACAACGCAGCATCCGTCACTCGTAATATTTGTGCTACATATGGCGAGGGCGTGGTTTCTCAACGCACATGTCAACGGCACTTCGAGAGGTTTCGTAATGGCGACAAGTCCCTGGAAGATAAACCGCGGTCCGGGCGCCCATAGTTGTGCTTTAAATTGGCATTAAAATGCAACTTTCTTGCATATTGTGTTAGGAAGAAAAAGTCGGAGCTTCCCATGCATATTCGCCATTGTATTTTGTATGAGTTCGATTTCGGCAACAACGCAGCCTCCGCCACTCGTAATATTTGTGCTACATATGGAGAGGGCGTGGTTTCTGAACGCAAATATCAACGGCACTTCAAGAGGTTTCGTAATGGCGACAAGTCCCTGGAAGATAAACCGCGGTCCAGGCACCCAGTCGAGTGTGACATTGAGAAATTCCAAGCGCAGCTGGAGGACAACCCGCGACAGTGTACGCGCGAATTGGCAGAGCAACTCGAGCGCTCCCACGTGACCATTGAACGCCATCTCAAGGACTTGGGCAAAGTGAAAAAAACCCGGCACATGGGTACCCCACCAGTTGACACCTGACAACCTCCAGCAGAGGGTCAGCATCTGCAAATTTATGCTGTCGCAGTGGGACCGCCAGAGCTTCCTCCACCAAATCGTCACAGGAGATGAGAAGTGGGTGCTCTACATCAACCACATCCGCAAGCGGCAGTGGGTCAGCCGTGACGAGCAGCCGGAACCAGAACCAGAAGGCGACCTTCATCCGAAGAAGGTGTTGCTCTCCGTCTTTTGGGATTTTCAGGGCGTCATCTTCTTCGAGTTGCTCCCGCCCAATACCACTGTCACCGTTGATGTCTACTGTGCACAGCTGCAGAGTTTGCGAGAGAAATTTCGCTGGGAAATCCTGCCTCATCCGCCGTATTCGCCGGACCTCGCACCCTCAGATTACTACTTGTTCCGGGCGCTAGAGAACCATCTAAAGGAAAAACGCTTTGATGATGGTGACCAGCTGGAAAAGGACCTGCGAACTTTTTTCAAGTCGAAATCCCCCCAATTCTATGAAGATGGTTTACTACTTGTTCCGGGCGCTAGAGAACCATCTAAAGGAAAAACGCTTTGATGATCGTGACCAGCTGGAAAAGGACCTGCGAACTTTTTTCAAGTCGAAATCCCCCCAATTCTATGAAGATGGTATTTTGGATTTGCCCCGGAGATGGGAATACGTTGTAGATAATGATGGCACATATAATGTTGATTGATGTTCTTTCTTTCAATAAAAAACGAAAAGTGAAAATTCCGACAAGACTTATGTACCAACCTGATATATAGGTTATACTTCTTGAATTCCGAAGGGCGGTATATGTGACATTCAATTTACTGGTCATAAAATTAATATTAGGCATATATGAATCTGAAGTTTCATAAATTATGATTACATTTTGTTCCCAATTTATAGTGAGGGTCTCACAGAAGGTCTTAAATTGGGATGAATATATGAGAAGCAATGGGAAATATATCGTTCCCCTCTTTGATGTTCATTTGGGGCAACATTCTCATAAGTATTGTTCGCAATTTGCTCATTATTCATATTCGAAACCGTTAGGATTAATTTATTAGTACATGAATTCCCCTGTGTTCTCAATTTTGTTCATTTCCTATGTTAGGCATACAATGTACTAGTTATGATGCAGGCAGGGCTTCTACCGTCAACTAAGGCACTAGTGCCAGCTCTTCCAAATGATCCGAACGTAGTCATCCTGTCATATGTGAGTTGAACAGTCCGTTTCATTCAAAAGAGCTAACAATGCTCGAAGAAATGCAAATAATAATTCTTAAAATCCAATTTTGATTTTAGCCGGAGTGGCAGCGATACCCAGTTCAGGAACCGACCTACATCATTTGCTGCATTGGATCCGACTTGGAACTGTTGCAGAAGTGCATTAAGACATTAGATTGGAGAGAACGTTTCACCTTCTCGGTATTGCCACATCGATACTGGGACATCGTTACAAAAGTTGGTCGAGAAAAATGTGCCTCTCCTCTTATGGAGGGTCCAGATGCAATTTTGGAACTGATATGTGACAGACATCTAGCTCTGAAATGGAATGAAAGGTAAGAGATAGAACACATCATCCTGAAATCCTAAATGCTCTGAATCTGAAAGCACGCCAACATATTGTAACTTTTTCCTGCTAAGATAACTGAATGGAAATGACCAAAGTGTATAAACTTTTCCACATACATGTATCTGATGGCGTAGTTGCAGGTGCAAGTCTCTTAATAGGTGAACAGCCTACCTGTCTTTTAAGAAGGGAAGCAATTTGTCATAAATGGTTTCACAAACACTCGACAGACATTCCATTTATATTCAGAATTCCTAAGAAAGTGCAAGCGACTTCGAAATGTTTCCCGTTAAATGTTTCCATTAGTGAGGCGAACCACCAACTTCACCAGCCACTCTTATGTGACATCATCTTCAAACATACCTGATGAATAGTTTGTCTGAGTCTACTGGCTCTGCTGAGGCTTCCAACATCCCTTGGCAGATTAGGACTAACCTTTTGGTGCATGAGAGTCCCTTCCTCTTCGCATTATAGCCTGACTGACTCGCATCTTTTCGCACTATGAGTAATAGGAAGGCACATCCAATCGAAATCTCCCTTTTGGAAGAAATACCAGCGTATTCTTTTTCCCGGCAGGATTCCTGATGATTTGGAGATCAAGAAATTGAGCGTAGAGCATGCAGATCTGGTGAGCGACAACTGGAGGTACAAAGGTCCCAACACTTTAGAAAGAGTGAAAAATATGTTGATATTGGGCCGCGGCTTTGGTATATTCATGAAGAATCCCGGTAAGTCAAACACATCCTCATGGTTTCTCTTGGAAAGTTTTCCGATGCACAACATATGAAAGAAATTAAATAACGCTGATATGATAATGATACGATAATGATATGATGATGATAATAATGCTTCTTTCATGGATATGTAACTTTTCATTTGTAGGAAATAATTTGATGAGTTTTTGATGAGATTTGATCAGTTATGCCATGTCACAGAGCAATCTATTGTTATTACTACCTGCCAGAGATTTAGTCTTCTTCAACATATTAGCATTGCTTGTTGTGTGTTTTAATTGACATCGTGAAATTCAAGGAAGCACTTTAAAACAGAAAATGCGACATGGTTAATTTTGATCTCGTTGACCAGGTCTCCAATGATCAGATGAATGCAAAACACTCAAAGACGTTCAAGTATGACATATTCCTGCCCTTGCTGGATGATGCCGTCCTCATTGCCCTTTCCAATGCCTAATATGTCCGATATACAGGGTTGCCCGAAAAAAACTTGCTGCCTTATTTTTCATGATGTTTTAATTATTAATCCTTCAAAATGTAACAGCCTAATTTCTTTGGAAAGAAAGTTCCTTATTTTACTTTTCAAATATTCATATATTTCTCAGGGGGCCACCCTGCATATAGAGTGACCCAGAAGGGGCACATTTTTCAATTTGCGGTTTAGAAGTGATGTTTACAGGGTTTTCTTTCAAGTCACAAGTGATAGAAATAAAATATAATCATCTGCAAAACACTTTTCAGACTTGAAATACATTAAATACGGATTAATTAAAAAATAATATATTTTTCTACTGCAAAATGCCTTTGGTTTTCCTGAGTCCGTTAACGTAATGTGACCCTAGTGGAATTGAAGATTTTTTAGTATTCTTAAATTCTGCTGTTTCTTGAGGAATCGATTTCCGGGGAATTTCTCTGGGAAGACATGGTGAAGTGGCGATTTCAGCAGTTGTCGAAGCAGAAGCGGAAGTTAATGATGGTGCACATCCGTTTACATGATGGGACGTATTTTTCAATATCAGACTTCATGGACATTGCCCATAAATGACTCGAAAGCATTGGTTTCATTGATTCCATGTCAACATTCTTGTGAAGGAAACATGTCATTCATAGAAAATCGCTCAAAAAATCTATCCAACCCCATTTCTACTGATGTTTTCTCGAGGACACAACGTGTTGCGTACTAGACAATCACTCGGCAGGGAAAAAACCTAACGATATTGGCATAAACTCTTTTTCAGGTCGGACGTACGTTTTCTGGATATTGAAAGGACACGATGCTCTAAATTACAAACTGACGCAAGCAAGTCCGTTGGGAACCATATGAGGCATTTATCTTCTGAATATTCTTATCGTATCATTGAATTGTCCGAGTTTCCCTCGTTTGCATTGCCGTAAAATTGATCTTACGCGTAATGAGGCCAAAAATAACGTGACTTTTGAATGGAATTTGTTTTACAGATGAGTTGGCAGGATGGTATATCTTGCTTTCATATGGTGGCCAGGGGATGCTCTACGTGAAGGAAAATCATCGAAGAAGGGGTCTGGCAACGCTCCTCATCCGTTGGGTCTCTAGACATATTGTGTCAACGTATGGTCTCATTCCATACGTTGTCATTGATCAAGATACTCCTGCCTCATTGGAGCTTTGTTCGAGGATTGGTTTTCGGACGTTCAGATCTTGCCAGTGGATTTTCAGCACTCCAAAGGTGTAACGTGGACCCTATCAGGAAGTTCGCACAAAGGGACCTGTTGCACTGCAGTGTCGGAACATAATAAAAAAATACATATGATTGGAAAAAATGAAATTAACATGTGGATGCAATAAATTCCCCAAGTATTCGTATGGTTCCCCTTAGAAATTTATTCCCGAAATTAACCATGTCCCATTTAAGAAAAACCTCCTTTTTTCCCCCTCTACTTCCCCAACTCCCACCACCCAGCCCAAGCAAGAAGGTTTTTCTTAACTGAGGCTTCTTAGTAGCACACAGAAGACCGTTTCAGACTCGATAAGAATAAATCATGGTTGTTTTCCATGTTGCTACATCTACATTATGTTGCTGAATTTATCCTGCATTACGAACATGGCAAAACGTTCATATTGTTCGTGTATAACTTTCTTCGGAGCCGTTAAGCGTCTCGAGCCGTCACGAACTTAAATCCCTTTATTCCCAGCAACAGGCACCGCAGTAAGAGATGCCTGCGTATCCGTCGGGAGCATCGTTGCGACTCTCGACTCCTCGTATATCCGAAAAATGGCGAGACGAAAGCGGATCTGCTATTTTCCGTGAAAGTTGCATCTCCTCACATTCGTGAGACCGCTTCGTGAATTTCTCTTCTCAAAGATATGTCATCAAATGATGATGACCATTTTTGTTGAAACGCCATTTCATTTCTCGAAGCTTTTGGCCCGTAGAACTGTCACGCGGAAAAACACATTCATCACATGACCTAACTAACGGTCAGGATCGCGCAAGCTATGCATTTAGCCTCCGGACATCGATTGATTCAAGCCAACTAATTCGAAGCATTGAACAATCCGTAAATCCTCCAAGGGTAAAAAATTAACAATATCATGGAATATGCTCGTAAATGGAAAGGCACACGCACATGAAAGGGAGAGTAGCACATTATGCTGTCACAAATATTGACCATTGTTTTTTTCTTATTGCATGATTACAGACCTTCAACATTCTTTGACACAATATGACGTTAACCACATTGCCATGAGTGATGCTAGAATCGCATAAGCCTCTAACCCCCCAACCCTGAAAAAAAAACAGGTGATCCTTAAAAGACGTGACGAGAAAAATGTAAACATCATGAATCGACTCTCCTCTCAAATTCTGCAACGCATTGCTACGTGTTACCTGGTTTTGCCTTTTCTCAGACATAAAATGTATGTTAATGTTATTAATGCTAATAGGTGAACAAAGAAAAACGAGAACAGTAACTTGAAGCTTTTAGAAGTGAAACTAATGTAGCGTATTAGTGACCATGTACAGTATACTTTACCACTGATAACATTTCTGCATTTCAAACCGGATGACCGTGATTGCGAAGCAACCGATGCCTGAAAGTTCAATATATAGCGTGCGCGATCTTGACGGCTAGCTAAGTACCGCGACGAATGTTTGTGTGCGTTACAGCTCCACAGGCCAAAAGCTTCGTGATATGAACTGAGACTTTCAAGAAAATATTCATTATCATTCAAAGATATGCCTTCATGAAATTAAATTTTCCAATCGGCCTCACGAAAAGGAGAGGCAACTTTCACAGAAAATTTAAGATAGCTCTCGTGACGTCATCTTCCGGATGGACGAAGAGACGAGAGTTGCAGTGGTACTCGAAAGGGAACAATTGTATCGCTAACTGCAGTGCTTCCCGCCTGCTTCAAGGAATTCAGGAATTTCAAGCGTCCTCGATGAGATGTAGTTTGATTCGACAAGGAACGCATAATTGGAACTGTTTTTGATCGCTCCATATCTCGGATATTCACGGAGTTAATAGAACGTCCCCAAGAACGTTATTAGAGCATTGGCAATACCTTGAATGAAACGTTTATTGAACATGTTTGGGTGCTACTTCGGTGGTAGCCCCTGAAGATCATGGTAGCTCCTTCCATGACAACAGAGCATTCTGTTTCCTTCGGTTAGCAGTAGGTTTACCTGCCACTATTTATAAAAAATTTTGCTTCGTACATTACTCTTGGACCAGCTCCTGTTGTTGGCTCTGGGACACTTTGCATCATAAGGATCATTATACTATATATCATATGACATACATGCTATTAATATGAGCAGTGATGATGGGAATATTATATTGCATTGATAATGGGATTAGCGCTTCACCGAAGCGGGTCAGAGCACGTCATTCAAATTCCAGGGTGTGGGTAAATGGTTCCTGAAGCGAGGAGGGGTCTTTGGACCACTGCAACAGGGTCCTATAACTTCCATACGGTTCTCTATCCGAACAGGATGCCGGAAGGACAGACTTTTTCTTAATCGCTATTTCTGGCCTAAAACCTTGTATTACCGGGCAATATAGATCACGGGGGATATTCCTTTCCCGCGTTGTAAAATATGTTTCAGCCTGTCCCGTCAAATTCCTTGTTTTGCGTAATCCACGTTGGAAAAAATGTGCATTTGAACGCCCGCGTGGTAAAAAAAAAGCATGAACTGTCATTAAAACACTCATTTCATTGAGTAGAATATATTTAGTTTTTAGCCAGTGACACATTTTCTCCTTCAATTGGCATTGTGATTTGACAACTCTAGATCCATCAATAATAATATTCCGAGGGACGACGAGGCCTTGGGGGAGATTTCTATTGGTTAGCGACATCCCTGAAATATCAACAAAACATCATCTAGTGATAAATCAATGGTTGGCCTCGTTCCAATTAGATGCCGAGCTTCGAACCCAGAGATGAATCAAAACAGTTTTGACTGGAGCCCGTTGTTAGGTATCGTGGTGCGTGCTCCTGTCTCGCAGGTGAAGAGAGGAAATGTCAATGAGAAATGAAAATTAGTATTACCATTTCAATTTCAAACTGAATGACTGGCTTGTCAATTAATACAGCATTTGCTTTGATGGACGCTTATTCCCTGCTTGTGTTGTTCGCGAACTCCATTATTCGTGTTAGTGTGGCTTTATGTTATTTATTATTCGTTTCGCAAAATATTCTCTCTGTGGTCCTCCTTTGCCTTGGATATTCGGGATTAATTTGAAATAATTTGCCTTGAGGGAAGTTGATTCAATAGAAACTCCTCTTAATTCGATCTCATAGGGTTTTCAAATAGGGGAAAATTCAAAATAATCAACTTTAAGACTGACCTGCGGTTGCCCATTAAGAAAACTCTCTCAGTGAAAAAAAGAAATAAATAGCTCTAATGGCAGAGAAAGTGCAGTTACGTGTCGTAGAGTGAAACGAGCTGAAGAGTCTCCAGGAACATCTTGAGACCTACCTACCGGAAACGGTCGCTGTGAGTGCTACGTTTTGTATTGCTCTACCTCGTATCCTACCCCATGTACTTTCAGGAAGCTTCGGTAGTGGGTCTATATTTTGCTGTCATGATTATTGCCTATCTAATATATATAGACGATCGTGACTGACTGACTGACTGACGCTAATTCTAACCATGTTCTAGAGACGTTAGGAATTTGAAACTTTGCACACATGTATCTTTTAGGATGCAGAGTTCAGAAAAAAATCCGACTTTGGAGTTACATGCCCTGGGGGTACACATTTTGGGGGGAGACGATTTTAAAGATATATATTGTGACGGATTAGGATGGCATCGAGAGGATTGACTGGACGTGTTGGGTTCGGTGGTGTAATGGTAGCACACCTGGCCGACAATCAAGAGACCCGGGTTCCATTCCCGGCCGTTCCAGGGCTTCCTTACGGCCCCTAATACCTTCCAATTCGCTTTACTCATTCACCCTCCGTAACGTTATTTTAGTTTCAGTAAAACGGAGAGACATGGAAAGCTGAAACTTGACATGGACATGTCTACCGAAACGATGAGTTCAGGAAAAACGTAAACTTTTAGATCCATGCCCTGTGGGGGCATATTTTTAGGGGCCGACGTTTTCAAGTAATTTTTTTTTCCCTGGAGTATTGAGCTGGTGTGGAATGATGAAACTTGGTACATAAGTACCTATTGAGATGCTGGGTGCAGAAAAATTCAGACTTTGGAAGTAAATGCCCTGGGGGCACAAATTTGTTTCCCTCTACTAAAATTTATAAAAAAAAATGTAGTCAATTTGACTACTTGTACCTTTCGACTTTGAAACGTACAATGTGACTACTGAGAGAAGGAGTTAAATGAAAATGTTCCTCGATCGAAGTCTCGATACATCCCCTGGGGGAATTTTTTCGGGGCGATGTTTTAAATAACAAATATTGTCGTAGCGAATTGGACAGAAATAGAAAAGTGAAACTTGGCACACGTATAAGAACCTGATGGATAGCTGAGTAAATAAAAAATTCTACTTTTATTATATATAGAGGATCTTGAGAAGCTGACTGACTAACATAAGTCGCTATTCGCATGCGGAGTTCAGGAAAATTTCTACTTTGGTGTTACATGCCATAGGGGCACACCTTTTCGGGGAACATATTTTCATATTGCTCTCTTTGTTTCAAACGGAGACACATGGAAAGCTGAAACTTGGCAAGAACGTGAATGATGACGTACTAAGCTCAGGAAAAACGTCAAATTTCCAAAATATTGGAATTTTGGGGGGATATTTCTTGGGGACGTAACTTTTTCAAATAATTTTTCATATCCTACCGAATCGGGCAGAAATAGAAAAGTAGCTGCCGCACGCATAACGGACGTTATGTTGATTTAAGGAAAAATTCAACTTTTGTTGTGCGTCTCCTCAGTGCACAGCTTCTGGGTGGGTCGCTTTTCCAAATATATTTTAACTGCCAGTAAAAAGGGGAAACGTATAAGGCTGAAACTGGGTGGCATGGAGTTCCCTGAGTCTACATTTCAGAAGAAGAAAAAATTTCCGTTAAAACCCATCAGGGAATTTTTTGTTTAAAGTCCCATTTTCCTCAAGACAGAAAAATTAAAATTCCCTCAGAAGTACCTATTTGATGGCTGATTACTGGAAAAATCCTACTTT
Source organism: Darwinula stevensoni (assembly GCA_905338385.1). Classification (NCBI taxonomy): domain Eukaryota; kingdom Metazoa; phylum Arthropoda; class Ostracoda; order Podocopida; family Darwinulidae; genus Darwinula; species Darwinula stevensoni. The sequence goes on along the minus strand of CAJPEV010000016.1, from coordinate 213,884 downwards.
CGAAATATGCCCCCTTAGGGTAGATTATAAGAGAGAAGTATTTAAAAATGTATTCTTCACCCTTACAAAAAGGGACGCATGAAATGATTTCAAGTTAGGCACACTAGAAAGAATAGAAGTAATGATTTTGATAAAAATGAAAACTTTCGTCCCCATATGTCATGTATTTCAATTGGGACGTACTTTAAATACAGGTTTGCCATTTTTAATCACTGTCCCAGGTTAAGGAGCGCCGAAAGCGCGACCATAGCGAGTTTGTTTGCCCTTCGGGCAAACAAACTCGCTAGTTACTAATACATTTAAAATCTCAATGCAAGTCATAGAGTTATACGATATGGGCAAACCTCGAGAAAGAGCTGTGCATTTCAAGTTCGATTTACAGTTTGAAAATATATGTATGCCATGCATGCAATTGAAGGTCCATGATACTAAAGCTTCATGAAATCTGATCAATTTTGTCTTAAAATTGAAAATCTTAAAACAGATTCCCTCCCTTAAAATGTAATTGATCAGCTAAAGACAGCTTCTCCGGCTTTAAAAAGGGTTATTTGGGATTAAGTGTCCAATACTGATCAAGCCATATTAAAGTAAGTGAAACTAAGTGCATGTTGCCTTTGCGTGGCTTTAATGTGTAGATCTGAAAATGTTGATGATAAGAGCATTTATTGAAGGCGTTTTTCAATTTCGTTTTTGAAGCCGCATTGAAATACATTTTGTAGAGGAACTCAGGAAATCACAGGTTAACTTTCATCGAAAAATGTATATTTAAAAAATTGACTGACCTTGAAGTACTTAGTAGGTCTTGCAAATTTGGAGGTTGGACTTGACAATTTATATTTGTAAGTTCTAGCACATTCTTTTATTGACATGTTCAAATAGATTTCGGCATAACTTTTTTCATAGAATTTCTCAATTGCTATGGTAAGCGCAACACTATGTGATTTTTGAAGGCGAAAATTTAAATTTCTGGATTGGGCTGCCGCCCTTTCATCAATTTCGCCGCAATTTTCAATTGGCACGATCGGAAGTAACAACTGGCCAGTGCATAATGCGTCGTTTTCGAGCAAAAATGTATTTGTATGAGGGCGAATGGAATTGGCATCTTTATTAAAAATAAACAGTTACACTGTACCGTATGTGGCTTGTCAAATACAAACCATCTCTTTAGGTTAAAAATGTCAATATTTGGATTATTTTTGGGTAAAATATATACTCCAGCTGCTTGCAAAGAAGATTATTTTCATCACAGTTAGGTTGATAGAGCGATGGGACCCTGCAATAACGTGTAGTATGCTGGAGGAAGCACCATAATCAATCACAGTCTCAATTTGCTGCTGATTCTCTATTCTAAGCCTTTTGGCTTTCTTGCTCATTTATAAACTACTCTGTTTTATTTACTTTCTTTATTTCCAATTTCAGGCATACAATGTACTTGCTATGATGCAGGCAGGGTTGCTACCATCAACTAAGGCACTAGTTCCAGCACCTTCAAATATTCCAAGCCTAGTCATCCTGTCATATATGAGTGGAAGAAACTCCATACCATTCTCAATGTATAATGGTACTACTAGTATAATAAATGCAAATGATCATTGAACCGTATTTAGCCGGAGTGGCAGCTTCACCCTGTTCAAGAACAGACGTACATCATATGCTGCATAGGATCAGACTTGGAACTGTTGGAGGGGTGCCTTAAGACATTAGATTGGAGCGAGCGTGTCACCTTCTCGGTGTTGCCGCGTCGATTCTGGGACATCGTCACAAAAGTTGCTTAGATTTTCAAATTTGTAATCTCCCAGCTCTTGGTGGATACTTCTGGTGGATACTTTGATACTTCATTATCCAACGCTTACGATGTGCAATATTGATGTGCAGAACAGTTTTTCCACTCGAATTTATTGAATGATAGACCTTGAGATGTTGCGATATGAGACCATCCAAAACAACGTTCGCGCTCGAGACTGACTCGTCCACGAGTATACAGTATTCTTTAAAATAACTGGAATATGGAGACCTTTTTCTGACATGCCTTCAATGCCATACTCATACATTATGGAAATCAACCTATATTAACTTCATAATAAGGCAATAAATGACGGAAAATGGCATCGACTCTCCCGTGCTATGATGCAATGTCACCTGTTATGCATACTTTCTACTCCGAGATTTTCTTTTTTTCTTAGTCTGCAAAGCATTATGAGTGACGCTAGACAAGTGCATTTTATTTAGCTATTCGTGAATTATGCTGTTTCATAAAGAACAGAACTTCGTTTGAGGAAAATCTTGTGTAGATGGAACTATCTATTTGTAAATTCAGTCAAGTGCTTTATGTTTGAGCTGCTCGAACAATGGCTCGTCGCTGATTCATTTGAGAAAGAAAAGAGATGAAATACTGCACTGGAACCGCATGGACTAGTAATCACGAGAAAATGCCTCGAAAGAGAATTATCGTACCTATATCGGAATTAGCAAATTTCCTAGGATATTCCACAAATAAAATTACTTTTTTATAAGAGGGACGCATCAGGAATTCATGAGCACCGGTAAATACTACTTTACACTGAGACTTTTTTATTCTGAATAAATAATTTGCAAATGGCTCTCCGAGTCTTAATCAGGCGTAGAATTCCTGTGAATTTCTTTGACACGACATGGTCCATGGTCAAGCGGCGATGTCAGCAGTTGTTTCAGAAGAAGTTGGCTTTCATAATGGCGTATTGCGTTTCTATGACAGGGCGTCCTTTATATTTCAATTTCATGTTAGTGGCTGGCATGCATGTAGAAGTCTCTTAACCACAAGGACTTCCCTGAACTTTCATTACCATAACGACTAAGGTTAGTTATAAGCTCGCCTCCTATACGTAGTAAGAATCTTATGGTGAGTCTTGTTTATAGATGGGGGTAAAAATGACTACCTTCCTCGAGTAGAAAGAATGAGTTACTTCTCAGACAAGTACTCAGCAGAAAAGGGTCAGGATATTGGTATACACTCGGTTCTTGGCAGGAAGAACGGTTTCTGGAGATAGAGAGCATGAAAATGTCATGAATTCCAAACTTGACGCATTAGGAAGTTCGCTGGGAATCACGATGAAACATTCATCTACTGAATGTCCATAGTTCGTCATTGAGCTGTGGGTATAGCAGAACAAGCAGAAGGGCACTTTAACTATCACACCCTCTAAGGTCGTGGTTCTTTTAAGTAATAATTACCCTAAATAAAATGTCTACTCAACCGTCCTACCATATAGAACTAAAGAATATGTGGCCAGGGGATGCTCTACGTGAGGGAACATCATCGAAGAAAGGGACTGGCGACACTTCTCATCGGTTGGGTCTCTAGATAAATTGTGTCAACGTATGGTCTCATTCAATACGTTATTACCCATGATAATCCAGCATCATTGGAGCTTTTTTCGAAGATTGGTTTTCGAATGTTCAGATCTTGTCAGTGGATTTTCTGCACTCCAGAAGAGTAGCATGCATCCTCACAAGAACTGTAAATGAACAAGCATACGTACAGTAACAACTTTTCCGTTTCTTCTTCTTTCGAGGTTTCTTTCCAGAATCAATACTGTACAAAGAACCGTTTTAAAACTCAATGCAATAAGTCAGTGCTGTCTGTCACATTCTAAAAAAAGGTTGTATTACTGAGCTTACCATGCACTACGAAAACTGCGTAATGTTCACGCTGGTCACGAATAATTGTCTTCAGAACCATTAAACGTCTCTAAGCTACGAGCCTCTGAAGTTCATTTCCTTCGCCATTTTTTGGTGCATATTTTTTCTCAAGTTTAACGTAACTTTTTCTACTCGTTCTCCTGTGTGAGGAAAAACATGAAGGACTCGCTTTTGGTGCATAACGGCATTTCACCTATTAAGTTGGGGCAGGTGTTGCTAAGAGGTTCAGGTCCGATGCCATGACTCGTTTCGCTCAAAAGAAATAAGGATAATATGTAGTAACTCATCGATTGTTTTGGTTATGCGTCTATGGATGACTTGAAACTCTCCTCTTTCTTCTTTCATTGTGTTGTCCCTCCAACTGATGTCGTCTGAATAAATGTATGACTGTTTTCCCTGTATTTATTACATTGATGCATGATGAAGAATAGTGAATTTCAAGGGGAAAAAAATGAAAAAAAGTACTTCATCACTTTTTAAAATCTGCATTTTCTTTTGACTTGACAAATGAAGTTATCAATGCCTCGTCCGCATGGCTGGGGACTATGACAAGAGCAAATATACACATGGCACGTCTAGCAGACTAATAATTAATGAACACATATGAACCTGTTGCTATATTTTACTTTTTAAAAGCGCTGGGTGATGAGTATGGGGCGGGCTCCAATCATTTCTTCATGCTGCAGAAGGAACATAATTTTGTTTAGCTGTGCAGACCGCATTGAATTTAGATATGAACTCTTCATTCCCTGAGTTATTCATGACCACACTTTATTAGAATAAATATCCATTCGAAATCATTGCTTTAACTTTTGCATGATATAATATTCTTATTCTGTCAATGCCCTCGAAACACCATCAGGAATTACAATTGATTATATGGCAGTTTCGTCTTCAGCGCGTACGACTCAAGTCGCACGATTACTCTCAGAGACTTCTGTGGTATTGCAATTAATGTAATATGACAGGTAATCAACCACATGTGCCTGGGTACGGTAAACTAATAGGATTTTATTCATTTAGCCATTATGCCACACTGGCGAAAACAGGGACATCTGTTTGCTTCAGTTTTTAAAATTAAGGTAACTCTGATTCTCCATGCGTAAAAAAATGTATCCATGGAAGTGTTCTTAAATTGAAAGGTGCACGTTCATTCAAGAAAGGATCGCGCGTTATAGTGTCCCCAATATTGACCACTCAGTGGTTATTTTAATCGCACCAATGCCAGGTCTTAAACAGAACTCGGAGAAAAAGGGGCCGTTGACCCCATCGTCTCGCCATTGGCATTGCCAAGTATACATACATTCTTATTCTTTCTCTAAACACTTTCCTTTGAAATTACTTAACAGTAACAGGAAAAGTTAGAAATACTGCCCCAGGTTTTAAATGTCTTCCTTTAGGTATTGCAGACAAGCATTTTAGGAATTATGAATGCGCAACGTTATATCCATTCCTGCCTTTCTGCACTACANCCTTCCCCCCCCCCCCCCCCCCCAAAATACGAAAATGCAACAGACTCACGAGACGAGAGTAGTCTCTGAATTTCATGCAACTAGGCCTAAATCTTTCTCGGAACTCCGCACTCGGAGACCATATCAGTGTGCCATGAACAGCAGTTCCTTGTCTATTCCTTACTCTCGTCTCTTCCTCAGGGTATTTCTCAAAAACGATTATTATTCTTTTCAAGGGACAATCATTCTCCAGTCATTGGTGGACAATGTCTCTCATTCTCTACGATACACGTCAAAATGCGTGTCCATAATTGAATATTTCCCAACTAGCATTCTCCTACGTTCGAGTCTCTTATTTTCTTCCAAAGCCATTTACTTTTCATTATGGTTTCCCTTTCAATTAGTATTTACTCATTACGTGTTCTGGGTGTGAACAACAGTGTTTCAGTGATGAGTTGATTTGTCCCAGTGGTTTGTGAAGGACGAAATATGAGGTTATTCATTGGGTATTGATGTTCATTGGGTTTTTCTCAGCTGTCAGTTTCAGAGAGAATTTAGTTTTTAGAAAATATGTTTATTGTACGTTATACCGGATCTGATCCCATATCGTCTTGTTCGTCTTCCCGTGAAATTGATAGTGTGGGAGATTCCAGCACCAAGAAAATTCATTATTAATGGGATTTATTTTACAGATGAGTTGGCAGGATGGTATATCTTGATTTCTTATGGTGGCCAGGGGATGCTCTACGTGAGGGAACATCATCGAAGAAAGGGACTGGCGACACTTCTCATCGGTTGGGTCTCTAGACAAATTGTGTCAACGTATGGTCTCATTCCCTACGTTATTACCCATGATAATCCAGCATCATTGGAGCTTTTTTCGAAGATTGGTTTTCGAATGTTCAGATCTTGACAGTGGATTTTCTGCACTCCAGAAGAGTAGCATGCATCCTCACAAGAACTGTAAATGAACAAGCATATGTACAGTAACAACTTTTCCGTTTCTTCTTCTTTTGAGGTTTCTTTCCAGAATCAATACTGTACAAAGAACCGTTTTAAAACTCAATGCAATAAGTCAGTGTTGTCTGTCACATTCTAAAAAAAGGTTGTATTACTGAGCTTACCATGCACTACGAAAACTGCGTAATGTTCACGTTGGTCACGAATAATTGTCTTCAGAACCATTAAACGTCTCTAAGCTACGAGCCTCTGAAGTTCATTTCCTTCACCATTTTTTGGTGCATATTTTTTCTCAAGTTTAACGTAACTTTTTCTACTCGTTCTCCTGTGTGAGGAAAAACATGCAGGACTCGCTTTTGGTGCATAACGGCATTTCACCTATTAAGTCGGGGCAGGTGTTGCTAAGAGGTTCAGGGCCGACGCCATGATTCGTTTCGCTCAAAAGAAATAAGGATAATATGTAGTAACTCATCGATTGTTTTGGTTATGCGTCTATGGATGACTTGAAACTCTCCTCTTCCTTCTTTCATTGTGTTGTCCCTCCAACTGATGTCGTCTGAATAAATGTATGACTTCTTTCCCTGTATTTATTACATTGATGCATGATGAAGAATAGTGAATTTCAAGGGGAAAAAATGAAAAAAAGTACTTCATCACTTTTTAAAATCTGCATTTTCTTTTGACTTGACAAATGAAGTTATCAATGCCTCGTCCGCATGGCTGGGGACTATGACAAGAGCAAATATACACATGGCACGTCTAGCAGACTAATAATTAATGAGCACATATGAACCTGTTGCTATATTTTACTTTTTAAAAGCGCTGGGTGATGAGTATGGGGCGAGCTCCAATCATTTCTTCATGCTGCAGAAGGAACATAATTTTTTGTTTTGCTGTGCAGACCGCATTGAATTTAGATATGAACTCTCCATTCCCTGATTTATTCATGACCACACTTTATTAGAATAAATATCCATTCGAAATCATTGCTTTAACTTTTGCATGATATAATATTCTTATTCTGTCAATGCCCTCGAAACACCATGAGGAATTACAATTGATTGTATGGCAGTTTCGTCTTCAGCGCGTACGACTCAAGACGCACGATTACTCTCAGAGACTTCTGTGGTATTGCAATTAATGCAATATGACAGGTAATCAACCACATGTGCCTGGGTACGGTAAACTAATAGGATTTTATTCATTTAGCCATTATGCCACACTGGCGAAAACAGGGACATCTGTTTGCTTCAGTTTGTAAAATTAAGGTAACTCTGATTCTGCATGAGTAAAAAAATGTATCCATGGAAGTGTTCTTAAATTGAAAGGTGCACGTTCATTCAAGAAAGGATCGCGCGTTATAGTGTCCCCAATATTGACCACTCAGTGGTTATTTTAATCGCACCAATGCCAGGTCTTAAACAGAACTCGGAGAAAAAGGGGCCGTTGACCCCATCGTCTCGCCATTGGCATTGCCAAGTATACATACATTCTTATTCTTTCTCTAAACACTTTCCTTTGAAATTACTTAACAGTAACAGGAAAAGTTAGAAATACTGCCCCAGGTTTTAAATGTCTTCCTTTAGGTATTGCAGACAAGCATTTTAGGAATTATGAATGCGCAACGTTATATCCATTCCTGCCTTTCTGCACTACATTGAGACGCACAATGGGGGAGCACTATGCTCAAGAAAGGAGGACCCGCCTTTGCCCCCCCCCCAAAATACGAAAATGCAACAGACTCACGAGACGAGAGTAGTCTCTGAATTTCATGCAACTAGGCCTAAATCTTTCTCGGAACTCCGCACTCGGAGACCCATATCAGTGTGCCATGAACAGCAGTTCCTTGTCTATTCCTTACTCTTGTCGTTTCAAGGGACAGTCATTCTCCAGTCATTGGTGGACAATGTCTCTCATTCTCTACGATTCACGTCAAAATGCGTGTCCATAATTGAATATTTCCCAACCAGCATTCTCCTACGTTCGAGTCTCTTATTTTCTTCCAAAGCCATTTAGTTTTCATTATAAATTACGTTTTCGTCAGCAAGAATCAACGATGAAATTGCACAACCCTGCATGGAGCCAAGTGTGTTGACATTCCAGTCTATTATGCATAGCATTAAAATGAACGACAGTGACGCGACATGTGGGCCTGCTCAGAGTATGAGAAAGTGATATGAAAGTTATTTTATGGATTCCTATATATTTCTTTACATGAAACGACTTTGCCTCAACTTAAAAACTTGATAAGAAGACATGGTTACCCTTTCAATAAGTGTTTACTCATTACGTGTTCTGGGTGTGAACAACAGTGTTTTAGTGATGAGTTGATTTGTCCCAGTGTTTTGTGAAGGACGAAATATGAGGTTATTCATTGGGTATTGATGTTCATTGGGTTTTTCTCAGCTGTCAGTTTCAGAGAGAATTTAGTTTTTAGAAAATATGTTTATTGTACGTTATACCGGATCTGAATGTTATAGGATTTAAACTCAAATGGAAGCCTTCATTGTGATCGACTTTGGATTTTATTTCAGAACTGGGAGCTGGACCAAGGATGTAGGATAGTAGGAATAGTTTATATCCCGATTATCAAAACAATAGAAGTATGATAATTTCCTTCAGGTTTCTAAATTATTGTTCCAAACTCAAAGATCTGGAGGATTGCTATGGAAAAATCAAATATGTGAATTTTCTGCAATGTCAACACTATTTACCCTGTTTCTGGAACAGTCTGCATGCAGTACACAAAGTTGATTCATTCCACATGTTCTTATGTATCTTATTTCATAAATGTGTCATTCTGGATTATGCAAGTTTCATATCTAACTAATCTCGTAGAACTTCATACCAAGCACAAATCAATCCGCAAGTTGAAATTCGCTGATCTGGCAGGGCACATTTTACTGCAGCCGTTGCTCATGATCCGATCCTGATGAAGGCGATTCATGTGAATCAGAATGAGTACGTATGATCTAATAGTTTATAGTTCATGGCAGAGATATAGCGATCACCCAGCTAACAGAACAAATGAACACAAATGAGATCGAGGGAGATACGAAGAAATGCCTTACTTTTCCACGATGACGAGTTTCAACTATGAAACGCCATTAAATTGGGAAACAATGTTTCTGATGTTCCTGAATAAAATCTAGGACAATAGGGAATCGTGGTTGTTTCCAAGCCCTGCCGTCCTAGATTTCCACGATAAAAATAATATATTTATTATTGAGACAATGCTCAAAGGAATAATTTGCATAACCCCCTTAAGTAATATGACAAAATATTAGATTTATTTGGAAAGGTTTTTCCCAAGTTATCATCAATGAAATTCGTCACTAATATGAATACACAATCTGTATATTCAGTTATTTAACGTCCAAGATTAAATGAGGCCAGCATGGTGGAGATGTTGCAGCTGCGTGTTGTGAAGGAAAATGAGCTGAAGGGTCTTAAGGATCTTCTCGAACTCTACCTACCTGAATCGGCTGCTGTGAGTGCTCAGATGTCAAGCCTTTCGTCAAGGTTTCCACTTCTTTCATTTGCTGGAATATTATGTTGTCATATTTGAATAAGGGATATGAGCCAAAAACGAATCAAGAATTTCCAATAACTTTTGGAACTTGACTAATGCATCTAAGGTGAACATTTATTCATCCAACAATTTTTTTTGCAATTGTCCATTTGAATAACTTACACTAAGTGAATGTAGAGTTCTTTTGCTCTCTGATGCTAGGATTGAATAACGATTTCATCCACACATTCTGTACTCTGTAATTCCAGAGTTTCATCATTAGTAACTAAATCCATCAATATGTTTAGTCACTGTTTTAATTTAGCTGCAACTGAGGGCAATATTTGACGTTCTTTTATCATATAACTTTGGAATTTCACGGTTCTGAAACGCAATGGAAAACCAACCGGTAAAAACAATTCCTCTCCTTGCATGAATTAGTCTTTAGCCAAACATTTTAATCGTTCCATTTCTTTTCATCCCATGATAGGCATACAATATAGTCGTCATGATGCAACATGGGCTGCTGCCTTCTACCAAGGCTCTTGTTCCAGAACTTCCAAAGACGCCAGGGGTTATATTCCTATCATACGTGAGCTGAATTCTAAATTCTGCCTTTTTAAACATGAGAAATCGTTTTAAGAAAGGAATCTTTATTTTATCCCTATTCGGAAACGTATGAAGATGGATTGGCAGAATCACTCAAGTCCTGATCAGACATATTTGTTTTGGTGCTTGGAATCGAATTTGGAGCTTTTGGAAAGATGCCTTGAAAACGTGGATTGGAGTAAACATATTACTTTCGCTGCCGTGCGCCGTCCATTCTGGGACATCGTCTCGAAAGTTACTGGAGAAAAATGTAGCACTCATATGTTCCCAGCTCTAGGGGAAAACCTGGATTTCACCTGGGACAGAACCCTGGCTTTGAATTGGGATGAGAGGTGGGTGATCAGCACTTACCTGTATCTCTAGCTTACTCTCGTAAGAATATATAGTTTCCAGTCCCTATGTAATAGACATTTCCCCTGTGTAGTGGTTACTTTGCATGTACCATCAATCCAGCGTTGCCCATCCAGTCCTCTTGAGCATTACATTCTTGGTATCATCCTGAGAGTCCTGGCTCATAGCAGTTCCGCTGAGTAACTTCATCCGTTATGTTTATGGACCTGGTGAATCGCAGCTTTGCTTCAGAAGAAGAATTTGAAGTATCATCTCACTGGAGGCTCTCCAGTAAAAAATAATGGCGGTGTGTCTTCTCCTGCAGCAGAATTCCTGATGATATCGAGATCAAGGAATTGAGGATAGAACATGCTGAAATGGTGAATGATACATGGAGATTGAAAGGCCCCAAGACCTTGGCCAAAGTTCAGGAATGGATTACTTTGAAACGTGGCTTTGGCATTTTCTTTAAAAAATCTGGTATGTACCACATGTCACTTACTGTCAAGATGCCACATTTTTTTATTCTCTGCTCGGACGATCATTAGTTTATAAGTTGCACATATAGATTGTCCCGAAATGCATTCCAACCTTTCCAACCCTAGGTGAATAGGGCTTTGCCTATTTTAATGTTCCCCTCCATGATGCTTCAATGAATTGTTTCATTGTCGATACTTTTTGAGGGCTGGAAGTCTGAAAATATTGATCAGGTACGTGATTATTCAATGCTATCCATTTATCCTGACATTAAGATGTGTTTACATGTCGTCATGCAGTAAGAATTTTGTAGTTTTCCCTTCATTAGAGTGAACTTGCCATTATCAAGTTGGAATGCTAAATTACGAGAGTAACGCAACGATGACTAAACCATCTCTTATTGATCAAGCTCATAAAACATGAACATCTTCATTGAGAAAGTTACTCCATATTCATCAAGGGATCGAATGGGTGAATCTCTACAGACAAATAATTCAATGATACTTCAATCTTTTCCATTCGGTTTATTCCGAAACGTTACTGCCAATGGCAAGCCCAACCGGGCAAACGAGTGAGAAGGGTTAAACAATGATATATGAAGAGAAATATATTATTTCGTAAGTTCCACGTAACACACATATAACATTGAGTCTCATCCAAATAATTCAGGATGATGGGGTCGTATGTTCAGCCAATCTATACGTGAACATCATCTTCCCGATAAATTATTCGCCATTTGAGTACAATGAGAAGTAGTAGGCAATGATGAACTCGAATAGAAAAAAGGGAAAGGAAAGGTTAAACATTCATAAATATAGATGCTGGTGGTAAATCGAAAGTTCATTACACGAGTTCTAGAGAAGAACACGATAGATTGCCTTCCGAAAACGGCAACACTCGAATTCATATTCAATGGTGACACGTGAATGAATTACGATTGAATTTTTGATTCCAGCAAACGTGAGAAAGTTCAACATGAAAAAGGAATTATTCTGAGGTTAGATGGCTTTACCGAAATTAAAAAGGAACAATAAACACCCATTACATAATGATTCAATCCAATGGTAGGTTGATGAAAAGTAAGAAGCTAAACTCTAGTTAAACAAATTATTTTACGCTAAGTATTCACACGGCAACTGTTTCGCAAACTGGAAGGGAAAGTTCATATTTAATAGAAAGTGTTGCAATTAAACCAGAAATAGGTTTTGACTGAGTCCCTTCCCTTAGGAATTCTAGACAAATGATTTATAAGCTAGTGTACACTTTTTATGAATGTGAAATTGCATGTAGCAAAAAGGTTACCAGTGAAAGTGTTCTCTTTCTTGTTGTCAGATGAGTTGGCTGGATGGTATATACTGTGTTCATACGGAGGCCAAGGGATGCTCTACATCAGGGAAGATCATCGAAGAAGGGGGCTTGCAACACTCCTCATCGGTTGGGTCTCTCGATATGTTGTGTCTACATTTGGTCTCATTCCTTACGTTATCGTTGTGGATGATAACCCGAGTTCAATTGAGCTTTGCTCGAAGATAGGTTTTCAGAAATTTGGATCATGTAAATGGGTTTTATGCACCCCATTAGAGAAGAATAAACCTTTGATGTCGTTTCCTGAAGGAAACTAATTTTGATGCTGAATGCGAGCAAAATTAATAAGTAGCAGAATCATTTCTAGTTATTAAACAATACAAGAAAGTGACTAGAGGAAAAGGAACGAATTTCATTCTGTATATGGCCCATAGTTCCTGTGTATGTTGATATTTCATATGGCACAGAAAGACACCTCGCAGTTGGTTGTCGAGAATGTCAGGAATGCAGGCTTAGATAACGTATTATACAAATATTTATTAATACGCTACTCAATACCATACATAATACAACCATCCCCTAATTCCTACAAAATTGATTTGTTTTATTTGCTTTTCTGGATATCATGGAACTCCCTGAGTCATTGAGCCTCTCCAGCAAAAACATCGCAAATTTCGTCCTTTGGTTTGCGAAGGCTTCTTTTGCTTTCTTATGAGGGGACTTCTGAAATATCTTCCACTCGTAAGCCTGCAATGTGGATAATTTATTTGCCACCCAGATTTCTCAATCACATTACTTAATCATTGCCAATATGCATGGACATACTTCCTGCAAATATTTCAATTATTCGAGGCGGTCTTGGTTTCCTGGTAGTTCTTCATATCCATATATTGACAAGCTTTAGCTTCCAGTAATGACATGAATACTTCTTATCAATCACAATCCTGACGAGTATTATTGTGATTGTCTCTCCATATCCTAATGTCTCTTTCTGTATGCAAAAGTTAATTGTATACTATACCTGAATGAGTAAAGTTTGTGAGAATGAAGAAGCCTTATTTGACTTCAAGAAGTGTTCATAACATAACGAAAACATGACGAAATATGTAAACTAACGCATGCGGATTACGGAATGAATCCAGAGCCAATCAATTCATTTTGCTGCCTAAGCGTGGAGGGAAATACATGGGATATGCTGCAAGATTATACTTCATGAAAACGTCTATTTGTTGATTTGACCGAAAAACTGACTTGGCGAAGACGTACGACGACGATTTTCTCGGATCATGCTTCTATTGGTTCCCTTCAGAATTGGCGTGGTGCGCCGAGCTTTCATTCTTAGAGAACCCACGCCCAAGGAAGTAAACACCATGTGCTGTATAGCGATCTCTGGATACCTCTGTGCAATGGTTTCTCAATAGAACGCATGCGCACTGGTCGGCTGACTCTTCACCTAGAACGATAATTCCCTTGAATAATGCATCTCCTGATGGGAATAATCAATAGCAACCTCTTCCCTATGCTGCTTTCCAGCTCCCAGATGGTGATACACGGGTTTCATAGGGGCCACATTGGCGTCTATGGTCGCAGTTAATGGTCTATCTGACTCAGGAGGTCAAGGATTTTCTCCAAGTCCTGAATGTTCCAACGCATCAAAATGTTCTGGAGCATACATGCAATCTATAAACCGTTTGCGACTCAGTGGGAACGGTTGCTGTTGTCTGGCCATCGAAACTGAAATTACCATCTCCATAAATTAGCCATAGGTGGTACCAGGCATCACTCATTTCACAATATGGAGTACCATTGTCTTTTATGGCCTAACACCTGCACATTCCAACGTTTCCGATCCACGCCCACCGTGTCTGAAGGGTCTTTGAAGCAAAGCGTTGCGGCGGGAGAAAAGCCTGATTACGGAAGCTCCTTGGGCATTAAATGACTCGGGAACGGATAATCAGAGCAAAACGGAATTACTCTCTCCTAACTATCGAAGCGAACAAGGTCGTTCCTTAATAAGTTTGTGCAGTAGCGACACTAATATAATTTAAAGCATTTTTTATCACTGGTGCTTAACACTTTGCGTACCGCTCACGAAGATCTCCATTTTTGAGTGCTCTCTTGTGAGTCCTTTTGCCTAGTCTATGGCCGAAAATGTAATAGCCTTGTAGGCATTGAGCTTCAGGCTAAAGTAACCGAGGTTTATGTCAGAGCGGCGGATCGCCAGGGTAAAATGTCCGGTACACATTGTGTGAAACTACTCACTACGAGCAATAACAGAGTCAGACGAAATCAGGGGGATTTGATTTCATCAAACTTTGTGAAAACTGAGTCGGTCTGTTTGTGAAAGAATTTTTCGCTGCAATATACATATTATTGAGTTCAATAGTAAGTAAATGCATACCCGGGGACTACATATTCCTGTCAATCGGATACTCATAGCTCGACATTGGTAAATAGTTCTCTATCCATGTTCATCTTTTAAATGGGGTGTTTAATGCAAAAAAACCGTTCGACAGCTTTTCTCTGAGATACTTCCAAACTATGACTTACGTGCCCCACTTTCTTCTGACTGGCATCCACAGCGCGACTAAATTACGAAATCTCCTCAGGACATTCCACGGTAACTTTTGGATGTAACCAGTTTTTGCTTGTCACGTGTGAGGAAGCGCATTTTCATGCAACAAGATGGCCTCTGTAAGGAGGCCAGGCTGTTGGTTCTGAATGGCAAGCCGGAGATGATTTAGCGTTGCACATCTGTCAGAGTTCACGAATAGCGAATGATCGAGAAACTCCATCAGCGAAGCAACGTGCTCATTAAAGAAGAACGCGAGCGGAAGTTTCCTCGCCAGCAGTCATGTCTTACATTGTTGGTTATTGGTGAAAAATCATGCTTCTACTGCATCCTGGAACGTTCCGTCGTGGGTTGAGAATGATGTCAGTAGGTTTTGGCTCTACCGACCATATAAAATACAAAATTAATGCCTTCTGCATAATATCACAGCAACTGTTTCAGTGCCAGGTCCATACGCGCAAACATCTCTTCCTGCGTCAGAAAATCTTGGAACCCAATGCGCGCACGCTTTTATGTAAAGTATGTTCGTCAAAGATTGACTGTACGGATCCTAAACTTCCACGCACTGCAACAGAGATCATATACTCAGCTAAGCATCGGTTCACCCACAAGCTTCATCCTTTGTGGCAATGGTCCCCTGTGTTAGTGCCCGTTGCGATTTTCTAGGTCACATATCATCCATTACTGATTCACATACATTGCGGAATCGTTCGCGCAGATTGTAACTCGTAGAGGGTCCTTCAAATCTAAAGTATCCCATTTTGCTTGATGTAATATAATTAAGGCACTCGCCTGTACCGCAAAATAATAGTATACGGTAGGCGAGAGCGTTTCACGTTGTATTTGAGCTGTTCAATTTCCACTTGACTGCATCTAATACGTATATGACAAGAATTATCACTCTTAAAAATAATTAATGAATTGGGGGAAAAAAAAAAATTATAAAAATGCATTCCCGAGTACATTGCTGGATTATTAAAGTACATCTCAGAGGTGTGAGCTGAAATTTGTTATATGTTGCTTCGAAGTATACATACTAGTTTTTAGCATATGTTGAGAAATTTAGCGTGACCATTATGCACCACAATGAAACGTAAAGCATGGGAGCACCATACGGTATTTAGCCACAGAGACACGTTATTGTCCTCCGAAGCCTAAAATGCAACAGGTCCAGGGGGGCACGAGGAGTCCCGGAAGACCTGCATCAAAGTCCTAGGTTCTTCCTTGCATTCAGCACCGAAATGTCCTATCAGGAAGCCAGAATAGCATACATTCTTGAAGTGCTGTTTCTTCCTCTAAGCTATTTCTTCTCGAATGTTGTACTCTCATTCAATCACGAATTATACTCGTTTTAGTTAAAAATCATCCTGCAGTTGATGCTGCTGCTCACGATTTGCCCATTGGGAAAATGTTTCGTTCATTCAAGAACCTTGAAACTTGGAACTCCAGACTGTCATATTATTGATTGATTAAGTAGCACTCCCGTTTTATTTAAATAAAAATACAGGAGTGTCTCCCTTTTCATAGAGTATCAGAAGCGATATTGCGCAACACAGCAACAGGATCAAGAGGCTTGGCATTCTGATCCATTAATCACTGTGTTTAGGGGATCGTGAAGGTGGATCTGGGATGCTTCTTTCTGAATGTATAATCAAAGTCATCGACCCCGATATCTCACCAATGACCCTGCTAAACAATAGTAAACCGATATTAGAACCCGATTTACTTAAAATGAAATAATAATACTATGTTCTGACTTATGGCAGCTGGAAGGTTATGGCTGACATCGGCAGGGGGAGAACTTCTCTCACTGAGTCCATATCAATTGAAACAAAATTTAAAATGTTTTCCCTCTGGAATTATAGTAGGAAGCAAATCAGTATAAATTGAACAAAAAAGCGAAGGTCGATTTTCTCATGGGAATTTATTTACTCATGGTATTCATGAATTCCCAGGATCATTGGATAAAATGGAGTGACAATTTTTTTTATATAGAAATAGATCAACTGAGCCGGTATGCTCGCAATATATATTTACGTGCAATGTTTATACAAATGAACCTCCCCCGCTTCGCTGTGCTACTAATTTCTCCATGTCTGGAGAGAGATGGTCTGGGAGAGATGCTTTCCACTCTTGCACAACCAACAATTGCACATACTGGTCGAAAGTGAAACGACGGCCTGGCATATCTGTTTCAATTCCTTTTCCTTTTTTTCTCCCAAGATCATAGAATGTGCAATGGGGAAAAATAAATGAGGCCTAAATAGGGACCGAGCGAAAGATCTAGGCGTCACTCTCACCCAATGTTGACAAGTGCCTGCCGGTGTCACACATGGATCATGTGACCGAATGTTTGTCATGCAAGAGATTAATCGTGAGTGTGAGCGGCCAAGGGCATCCCTCCCTTCGTCCCACGCCCTTGCCATGCAATCGGAGTATATGTTAATGGGTGTGCCAACGTGTACCACATGGGAACGCCACAGCGGCCCGCCTTCGAAGTTTTTTTTCCCACGTGGATGCACCCCATCTTGGAACGACCTACTGCGCATGAGCTTCCGACTGGTGGTCTCGCGACCGTGAACACTTTCCGTAAGATATTCAGTTATCAGAATTGTTCTATCTCTCTAACCTCTATGGTGTTCTCCGCTGTTGAAATGGACTAGGTAATACAAATAGTATGAAATCGGAATACTCTAACAGATAAATGTCGTAAAACCGTACTTCACAGATGCTTCTGTGGATGGCTTTAATGTTCGAAATAGGCTATGGATACCAAGGCTTGAATATCGGAATAATGCTTGAAATTATATGTTGAAAGTATTCATTTCCGGTCCGTTGAACGCCTCTTGCTCACTGAGATCTAAATGAGACTGACTTACTTTGAGGAAACAACAATGTTCTGAGATGGTAGAGGAAGTGCAATTGCGTGAAGTGGAGAGAAATGAGCTGACGGATATTCGGGTTTTCCTCGAGCACTACCTACCTGAAACTGTTTCAGTAAGTCTTGCGATGTTTCTGTATTGCATATTCTCGCCACAATTAGTGAAAACTTCCGTGACTTAAACTCATTTTGCTGTCCTTGTAATCGCAGGAGGACTATGTATATGAGAATGGTTGGATATTCAGCAATTTTGCAATATATTGCTGGTCGATTTTTTGTACATGAAACAAAAGTGAGTTTAAAAGTAGCGGAACTGCAACATTTTTACTTTTTACTGAACATTGAAATTATTACCTTTAAATCAAGATTCTTTAGCGTTTGCATGTTAGGGCTACAATGACAAAATATTCGGGAAGGTTTTAATATTTTCTCCTTTAGGTTACTTACCTCTGTTTCTTGCAGGAATTTTCAAGTAACGCATTAATAACGTATGAGATTGCAACATGTAGCAATGCCATCATACTGCAAATCCTAAAGAATTTCGCAAATTCACCTCTCTCACTTTTCATGATAGTCTTCTCTCCATACACACTTTTCCCAACGTTTTAACCAGTTCATGTGTTGGCAAATACATCATTCGGGAAAAAATCTGCCGAATATGATGCGGTAAGTGTTCAACAGTGAACAAAAAAAATAACTAGCCACGGATGTTCCTGAACCTTCCAGCATTTCAGTAGATTAATTTAATATTGTGTGAACTATTTTCTATCATGTTAGGCATACAACGCACTTCTAATGATGAAAGCTGGACTTCTACCTTTCGCCAAGGTTCTTGTTCCAGTCGATCCAAATGAGCTCCGCGTCGTCATCCTATGTTACGTGAGTTCATTATGTGCTTAAATCCGTTATATTAGGACATCAAATGACCTTTTCTTGCAATGATGATTTGAAACCACGGAAAGCGGGAATGGCAGAGCCAACCAGTTCAAGAGGAGACGTATTTATTCTGCTGCTTGGAATCTGACATGGAGCTCCTGGAAAAATCTTTAAAAGCATTGGATTGGAGCAAAGGAATTACTTTCTCTGCCGCTCCCCGCGCATTCTGGAGCATCATTGCTAAAGTGGCAGAGGAGAAGAACGCCACCTATGAGATGGATGTTCGAGTGGAGCACTTGAGCTTGACCTGGGACAGAAATGTGGCTTTGCAATGGGAAGAGAGGTGTGTGATTAAACATCCATGGCAGAAATCTAGCAGTTTTCAGATGAGATATTTTCCATTTTTTTTAGAATGTGATTAGGCTTGGGTTTGGAGAATTGATGCATTATGCCTATCTCACACACAAATCCCCGCTTCTCTTTCTTTCACAGGAAGAATGCCACCGTTTATTTTTTAAAGTAGGAACAAATATTCTTTTTCATATGTTATGTGGCTCTCCTGGTTTAGTTCCACACTACAGTATTATTAAATTTCCGATATTTGATGTCGAATTTTGTCTCAAGAATGGAAGAATTGAATGACAAATTTGAGTCAAATATTCCTTTTAAATCGCAGGCCTTGCTGTAATCCAAGATCCCATTATTTACAATATCTAGCTAGTGAATCTACTTGAAAATGAAAAGCTGTATGCAAGTTTGGTGAAGTAGAACATGCCCATTTCGGTATTTCAGTTTAGGAGTTTTTCTTCTTTTTCAGTGCAATACGCGATTAGGATTGATCCCCGTGTCCATAGCACTACAGAAAAAAGTATTCCCTTGTCACTGAGCTATTGGTTACCATTAGGTTAACATATTCTTTATTCATTTCCATGACAGGAGCATGTACCAAAACGCCCCCCCCCCAACTCACCCCCACATGATATAATTCAACATTGTTGCTGGCAGTATATAGAACAGTGCTACATGTGAGCACATGAGTGTCACCCACTTAGCGAGAACAATAACCGAGTGATTTGCTGCCTTGTGTCTAGGAACAATAGAATAAGGTATCCGAGTCTTCTAATGCTCTCAAACAGGATCACTGATGATTACGACATCAAGATTTTGGGCATCGAGCACGCGGAAGTGGTGAATGATTCCTGGAGATATAAAGGTCTGCACACCTTGATAAAAATCAAGGAATGGATCAACCTGGCCCGTGGTTTTGGGATTTTTGTAAGTAACTCAGGTATGTTGAGCACCTCCACACATTCAATATATGACGACCATTGCTTTATTTATTCCATGTAGGTTCCACAAATTATACGAAGCTGACTTTTTTCAATAAAAAATACTTATCGAAGCGATGATTCCAATTTAAAATTTAATTTTGATTTGTGGCCCCGGTGGGGATTTATTGGTGGCTTAAGGGTTCAAAGGAATTTTCCGCCTGTGGAATATGGAGTTAACAATTACGTTCAAGGAAGCAAATAGCAATACTTAAAAAAAGTTCAGAAGAGGACTTGTACGGACAGCCATCCCTTGATGTCATCATCAAGAATGAGAAACTCAAATTCATTGCAGTTTCCTTCTTCTTTATATGATAATCTGAAATATATATTTGAGAAAAAGGGGAGATGTGGTGATCGCTACCAGTTTCTACTTTGACGTAGAAACAATGGTGAGGCTTTTTTGATCGATGAAATCACATTCGGTGTTGCTTTGCGAAAGACACCCAGTCCATCTCATGATCACAGTTCACAGCGTCTACTTCTACAAATCGGTTGAAAATGACGTAAAAACCTATAGTATTATCAAATTACATGAGATAAATATATTTTTAAATGTAATGCGGGTAATCACCAACGTCAATCTACCGGAAGTATTTATAAAATGAATTCGCAAAAAAGCTTAAATTGCATAATTATTTCAGGTCCATACCTGCCATATGAAATAACATGCCAAAAGCGCATAGAACTAACCAGGACGGACAAAGCTAACGATTAAATGTCATGGGTAGAGCGCAGGAGTTTTTGTGTGTGAGAGAGGTTTTTTCTCCGAAATCAAAACGAGCAAATGTATTCCAAATCGATGCGGATGAATGGGATACTAAATGGAAAAGTAATGCTTACGAATGAACATTTATAGGGGCATCTCACCTGTGTTCCCGACAATAAGCGAATGTTATTTGAATGAAACATTGATTTTAGAACCATCTATACTGAATTTCATTTAGTAAATAATGATAAATTAATGGTTTGCAGACTGTAACATATGAACGATGATTGCTAATTGGGAATGGAAAATATTTTCCTACAGAGGAGTTGGCAGGGTGGTACGTGTTGAATTCATATGGTGCCCAAGGGATGCTGCATGTGAGGGAGCATCATAGAAGAAAAGGTCTTGCAACTGCCCTAATTAGATGGGTGTCTCATCACATTGACTTTTACAAACCGAATCAGGGAATACAATGGTAACAACTACTATTAGGATGTAGGAAACTCGAGAAGAGGTTCTAACCGAAGGCTTTTAAACCCAGAACGGTTACCTAAAAGACGTCAGGTCGTTTTATGCGTGAATTCTCTCAAACCGCTTCTTTATTTATATCTACTACAAAGTAGTATATTCAGCGAATGGTGTGAACTTGTATGCCATGAATATCGTTCTTGATTTTCAAAGAAATATATAATACTGAAGATGTAGCTGTTGTCTTCATTGCTATCACGAATCCCGTCCGACGTTCATTATTGCTTTATATCTTGCACATATGATAATATCCAATTGCATGGCACATTTAAACTTTCTGGGGCAAATATTGGTCTTATCCGTGCCTATACTATAATATAAGGCATACATAATGGGTCCGCATGAGATTTACATGCGTCGTTTCATTCACTTGAAAAACGCATTTCTCGCCCATTTTCATGAGATACTCTTCTCGTGCCTGATGGTCCATGGCTTAAAATGAACGACAATGAAAAGCTCTACCAAAAATGTATGAAGTAGGCCAAAAATAAGTCATTTTTGGTGATTTGTTAATCTCATTGTAGGCATCCAATTTTGATCAAAATTGGATCTAATTTTCAAATTCGATCAAAATCGAACCTGCTTGGTACTATAGAAGATTGGGAAGAACTGCCCCAAATATTTTTGACTAAGCCATTGATCTCTGACTTCCGATACTAGAGGCTTGTGCTCAACAGAATGGAGATCACAATGACCACCTTATACGAGGTATGTTGAGATGAGCCTTCTTAAACCAAAGTGAATGCTTTCATTATTGGCATTTGTGCATATTTTTTTACCAGTTAGTTATTATTTGTCTTTGTAAGTGGAGAGACATTTTAAGTTCTAAGAAAATATGAACTTTAGTAGTGCTGAAAAGTATATTAAATGCCGTTTTCGCAGTTTTCAGAATTTGGACGTGAAATATAGCACACAACCCTAATTGAGTCACAGTATATGCCTATCGAATTTAATTAAAATCAGCATCCTATGACTAGATTGACAACCCACCAAAAAGGACGGCATTGTTTTTTTGCCCACCCAGCACAGCATTTAGTTCATTAACTGTTTTTATTGGTTATAAGACTTGCTGTTATTTTTTCAGTTCTATCTATTGGATCATGTTCTCTATAAAAAGAAATGTGGACAATACATGAAATGAAAAGCATGCTGAAATATGGTGGCTTTAATTGGTGTAATGAAGCACTTCAAACCTGCTTAGGGTTTTACTCGTTGAAAGCATTGATAAAATTGCGAGAATAATGCATTTGACCGTTATGCCGTCAGTACGAAACGCCCTAAGTGCGTCACGCAGCAAATTGTGGCATGAACATATTCTCAGATGCACGGATACTCTCTTGACACTGCTAAATACATTCATATTCGTACAATGCTGTTTAGTGATCATGTGGGATTTCCATTTTGCGGAGATACATATTTATGCATGAGATTTTCGTCGCTTGTGCATATCCTGAAAGTCTCATTTTGCATCTTGGTACGGATCACGATGATAATTCAAGATCGAGTACACGTGAAAATTCTTTTCCTAGTGCCTCATCTTCTGCTTCCAAGGCTTTCTTTAGTTGGCGGTTGACATTTTTTGCATATTCCAAGAGTTCCATGAATGCATCATGCATGTTGAATGTCGCCCCTTTGGCCTGCAGTAGAACAAAATGTATGCACATACCTGTACTGAAGCATTAAATGGGACTTCATTACGCACTGCCATTACATGCTCAACTTTGATAACATAATGGGCAAACATTATTTTAAGGGCTATTCGAAAACTTACAAATAGTGATTTAATGCAGGAAGATTACGAATTAAAATTCCATTAAAATCAATTCTCAATTAAATGCATTGCCAAAAAAAACGTACAACTATTATGCATGCGATAGAATTTCCTATTTAGTATAATGTGCAATATTTGCAAATTATTAGACTCTTTGACGATACTTTCAGACAATAAAACTAACCGTGGAATATTCATCAAAAAGTGCCTTCATCTCCTGATCGGTGGCTGGAAGCATCGACTTAATATTCCTGTAATACTCCCTGACCATATTCTTGTACACAGGGATCTCCTTGGCATATAAAAGTCTCCAACTAGGGCTGTCTTTTCCTGGTTATGAGAGAAAAGAAGATCCATGGCAACCCATGTAAGAAAAAGCTTTTTTTTTTAGGGCTTATCGAGTTTGGATATTGAATGGTTGACCCCCATTACAGTGCGATCATTCAAGGTTCCCTGTTTTCGTTAGCCACAAAAAACATAACTTCCTAATATATCTTATTTTCTCTTCTCGGCATAGATATGTTCATGTTAATCTGCTTCTGTATAATGAATATCACTCGGCCCTCCATTCCAATGTGGATTTTCAATGAACATGCCTCTAAAGGCATCCCCTGTTTTTGAGGGACTTCTTGTGATTGATGCTCCTGAAGTGGGAACTCCACATGTGTCAATAAGAATTAAAAATTATATTTATCATTTCCATCTTAGTCTAATCTTTAGTTTTGACCATGCCAGCATTTTAACAAGTAAGTAATAGTACTACTTATTATACTACTTATTGCTAACGGTGCTAATGAATTAAGAAATGGCTAAAGGCACAGGAAGGAGTTAACTGGAAATCCATTGACTGTTCCAGGCGTTGCGGTCAGAGTCGGAGCCTCGCTACGATTGTCGTATTTTTAGGACAATGGAGTTAGCACAGAAAAACGGAAACTCCAGAAAATTCCTGAGTAACAAGTGGGCTCTGGTCCTTGTTGCGATGGCATGCGTAGTTCCATATGATATGCCATGTAAACTTTAAAAACCTAAGCAGCTACATCATGTACAGAGAGTCCTCTGTCCTTCAGGATAAAACGTTCCACGCGTGCGAGGCGCGTGGAACCTTTGTGTTCCTCTGACTCGGAAGAGCTCGTACGGGCCACTTCGATCTTCATCAGTCACACTCACCCGTTCCTTCTGAATCCATTGGCATCATCCTGATACAGTCTGCCAGAACATTATATGATCACCATGCACGTCGACAAGTTGGCGATACAATCCCACTGCTGGCTCGTGTCTTACTCAAAGAAATCTGAATACACCAAGAACTTCCTCGCGTGACCGACTTTCTATTCGCGTAGCCACTTTCAACTTGTAATGTACGTATGCAATGCGCACCAGAGCGCATTCGGTAATCAGGAAAACCTTCTTAGTAAATCCTAATATACTTACAATATTAGATTTGAAAATAACTTCACCAACTGGCAGACGCAAGTACTGTAACCTTACTTTCTGATCTACCCTCGTAAATGACGCAGCGAAAGAGTTTAAAGGAGGATAAGAGGTTCTCCGTGCTCATCATTTGTTCATGGGATGATTATCAATGTGGTTGTAACTCACGCTATATCCTTTTCCGTATGATTTAGTCTCAGAGGGCTTCATTTAGCAAACATATTTCCTGCTTTAGCGGATAAGTTTTCGTTTATGTGAAGTGATACATTGTCCAATTCGGAAAGGAAATATCAAGCTATATAAAATAAAATGAAACTATGGCAAAGTTTAAGCATGAGGTAAACTCGTAACTGTCAGACTTCGTTACTAATTTCACATTTTAAGGTCAAAAGGCCTTCCTACGCGTTAAGAGCTTTTACTATCAGTCGTACCCCACAGTCTTCTTTACTTCTGTAAGGGCTTCTGCAGCGTTACATACCATGCAATGCCTTCGGTATTCAAGCAATCGTTCCCAAAGCGCCCAAGTTCTTACATTTTCGGAAATTTTATATGTATACATTTATTTCCACCTCTTAGATGTATTTCACGCAAGAATGAAATTTTTCAAAGCTCGACTGGGACATTTATTTTTCAACATTCGAAGCAAACGAAGTGCAGTGAATGAGCGACTGACCAATTGGATTGTCGGATTCGGAGAAGGCCGCCATGAAAGTCTGTGCAATGACGGACAGGCAGGAGTCCACCGTGGGGTTCTTGTGAATGTCAAACGCAAACTCTGGGTTCTTTATTATGTTCACCCAGAATCTTAGAAGTACACTGCCGGGACATTAAAATGTTTTAAATGGATGTTCAACTCCAAGTATTGTTTTGGTTTGACAATATTCACATAGCTTTCTCTTTACCTGTTGCTTTTCCATGTGTGGAGAACATCAGAATTTCCGAGGCGTAGTTTTTCAGCTTCTTTGTCCAAGAAGTCGAAGATATATTTGATTGGTAGGAGAAGACCTCGGATTTCAATTTCCTCGGTCAGAATGGATCGAAATAAATCGTCAACGTACGGCTGTAGTGCTTGCTAATGGGTAATAAAAAACTATGTTACATAACGTTAGACGTCAGATTGAAGCAATTAGAGTTTTCAGTGATATATAATATTGATTACATCTCGCCAAAACGGAAACTGCTTTGCAGCACCTCTTGGCTCATTTTACTCGACAACAATGATAGCCTTCAAGGAACTGATACAATGAAAGGAAGTCGTTGCCCATAGTAATCAATGCGAAGGTACAGTCATGATAATATTTTACTAGAATTACGATTAAAGAGAATAATTGTCGCATTTCCCAGTAAGGTTTGACGTTCTACTGTCCAATCAAAACCACAAGCGCAGTTTTTTTATTACTCATCAAAGACGGATCAAAATTTGCTGGTAGACACCGGTAACTTCCTTACTTTGCAATTGCATGAAAGTCAAAAGTTTTGGCGTGTTTAATCATTCAAAAACGATTTCTGTCTATGTGAAATAGACGTGGCCGAATGAGATGTATTGGGAGCCTTTTCCAGTTTATCTGTATGATGACTGCCATATTTCCTTCCACAACCACTCAATTGTTCATTCTTATTTTACCACCGCCATAACCGTCCCTTCGATAAGTGCTCCCCTACGACAACTACCATTCATTCCCTCACTTTGTCTAGCACAGGCATTTTCCATTTTTTCAATATGATTTCCTGCACTTTTCGGTTTTGCTTTAAGTGATTTCCCCATTCTGTCACATGAATAACAAAGAAGATACTTGTAATGTAACCAAACGTCACGCAAGTCTTACCTTTGTCGAAAGAAGCCGAGTGAGAGACACTTCAGGGATCATCCTAACATTCTTCCTTTGCGGATTTTGTTCTTCTTCTTTTACCAGATGCCACTTTTTCAATTCTCCTGTGACAAATAGTTCTGGAAAGCGCTTTGGGAAAGGGCTTTCCCAGATACCCTTATTGTTCTGCTTCGGTGTCCCTAATGACTGGCTGGAAAGAAGGGGCTGATTGAACTTCGTCTCCACATTCACGTCCTCACCTTCCTCTTTCGCCAAATTCGGCACTAGTACCAACATTGACCCTTCAGAAACCTGTAAACGAATATTAAACGAAGCAATATGACATCATCTTGCAATATTGGCAGCAGGCATCAGAACTTCGATAGCAGGTGCGTTTACGTGAGCATGAGCTCTTACCATTTTAAAGCCGCCATCACTTCTTACGACTTCATGGGATAATGCATTTCTTGGGAGAAAGCGTTGGAATGCAATTCATTACCTAGGCCACCCAAAGTCGAACATTCCTTCACCCTGCTTTGCTGTTCTTTAATTTAAGGTAGGGAATATAACATTGGATTCTGGTTACGACACACTGCTCTTGAAGGGAACCTTTAAGAAAGTCCACATATTATGATGATCCGATGGCAGTATCTGATTGCGACCCTGCAATGCCATCCTTCTGCCGAATTGCTTACTTGAGGATCTTCGTTTTTGACAGCTTCATGTAGACTTAGTATGCCCGATGGGAGGAGCTGTCCACGAGGAAAACTTCGCATGTGCCTACCACTAGCATATTGAAATTTTCGGAGTGAGTTGCTATCTCCTACCCGTGTTCAATTTTGGCGGGAGAAATGCATTATATGTACGTCCTGAATCGGTGCATAGCACAAGGCAGCTATGACACCCATGAATAAACAGAAATCGTTTACATGTCCCTAGCGTTCCACACAAGGAATTTTTTAGTCTCTACTCCATACTGATTGCGACAAGTGGCACGGTATTCCTGAGTGGTGGACACCAGGAAGGATTCTCAAACTTCTTGTTTAATGAAATTCTGAAGTTTCTCTTCAGTTCCCTCAGTGAAGGCTGTATATTCAACTTAAGCGTGTGCTCTACGTTTTGATAATTTTCCTACCTGCTACATTCGAGGCTTTGTCACATGTAATGTCTCATGTCATTCGCTCTAATGTTACATTCTTTATTTCAGTTCCTTGGAGGTTTCAATCCCCAAAGTTTCTTTGTAGACCCTCGCAATCCATTCGTTTAGCGTACATGGCGTCGCACTAATAATCAGGTGGCACCTTTTTAACCTGATGCTTACGTTCACACAGTGAAACATGGAATAGAAGCTGTATCACCTTCAACATTGATGTCTCATATCACTGAGAAACACTTGAAATACCATCCCTACGGAAGACTACTTTTTTTTCTAAAATGCATTAGAAAAAAAACTTAAGTAAATTCATCGCTGTTGTGCATAATACTATTGCGGAGTCGTAGTTATTTGTGGAAGGGAACATACTGTACATTATTACCCGGTAATGATGAAGAGTGTTGATCCGAATCCAGCCGTCCTCTACAACCGATGTGATGTCTTCATCTTGAAGGCGCAATGGGACCGAGGCTCCAATCCGCCATTCTGTGAAAGGTTGTGTGAAAAAAATTGTTAGTTCGGTGCAAAATATAAGGTTCCATTATTCGTGACACATTTATGGAGGGTTATTCTAACCCAATTCACTGAAATGACGAAAAAGTGGTGGCACCCCCCCCCCATTTCTGTTTTTTTTGCATTTCTTGTTCTAAAAATCGTTGGCGAAGAAGAAAACACAGCCATCGTTTCAGATTCCCACATTCAATATATGTATTTTTTTTCAGTTGAAGGCGGAGCCAAATTTCCTGAGAAAACTTTGACTAAGTTTTGCCGTTACCTTCAGGGTAACTGTATGATTTGGAGGATGAGTCTTATTCATAGTCAAGAAGAGAGAGTGATAAATCTTGCTTGCAAAGACGTCCATGCTCATTGTTTTTTTTTAGATGCCTGTCACTTTAGAAATTGTTTGAATCATAAAAAATCGGGTTTGCTGGCATTTGCAGGTCGAAAGTACCTTAATGTAAACTGTTATTAACCTCCGCTGTATCCGTGTGGCCGATTTAAACTCGGCCATCCACAATACACACTGACCCTTCTGCGTAGTCGCCATGCCCCTCGGAACTGACTTGCTCAAAGAATTCGACAGTACTGTACATAGTGCGCGAATCAGGCGAATGCGCATACCCATGGTTTTATGTTAATGCAATCGAATGTTTTGAAAACATAACTTGGGATATTACTCATGTCAAACGATTCGTGAAATTTCAAACTTTATTTCGTTCAACTTCTATGCATAATATCATTTTCACCACTCATGCATGCTTTATAGAATTTCGAATGAAAATGAACTTTCAATCCACCTCCCGTCACGATAACCTTCATTATGACCCTAGATATTGTATCGATAAGGATCCGTAGATTTGTATCAGTTCCTAAAGAAAAAGTGGAAATTACTCACGAATATCTAATTTGCCCAAGTCAGGCCTACGGGAGAAAGGTTGGTTGCCAAAAACGATGTCCATGATTTTCTGCTTCACTTGAGATATGCTGTCACAATCCAGCACGCGCACCTGAACATCCAACAATTCTTTTTGTGGTTCGAGACCACAAGCATACAAGGTCTGGGGTGGAAGAGAAACGGAGATCGTCTGAAAAAAAGAAACATGTGTCATCAACTAATTCAAGGAGTTTAGTGAAGAGATGAGTTATTCGAAGGCGCATTCACAATGTACTCGCATAACCATCATGAGAGGTTAAATGCCTTCCAGAATGCCTTCCAGGCATTGATGAAGAGACTACAGCATGAAGTCACAAAGGAAGAAACAATTAAATATCGACATTCATCATGAAGGGCATATTGAAAATAATAATTTTTACACGTTTTAGCAGGCGAACATGTTCCAACCTAATTGAATGCGGCTTAAATATTTGCACTTGAAATGTATTCGTATTTTGCCTGCACCGTTCTGCACATGCTATGCAGGTTACCAAATGCTGAAATTGAAATTGCACATTGGTGAATTGACGATTGGTACTGAGCACATCTTAATTTGATGAAAGTAATCATGAATCTCTGAAGTACGTTATGGACACAGAGCCCAATTTAAACGAGAGGATGCATACTTAATGGAAGCATTCATACACTCCTATGAGTAATATAGTCATAATATCGCAAAGTGAGGTGGTCTGACTCACTTAAAATCTCACTTCTGCATTTCACAGAAGAGGTTTTATCAGGTAACCTATTCCTCACCATTTGCTTATGCTGAATTTTCTCCCGTAGCAGAACTTCTTCTGAGAGGCAGTTGCGTGCCTCGTGTGTGAGCGCATCTACTGGTTTCTGCCCCACCTGATGGTTCACCGCTTTGAAAAGCACATACATTGGCTTTCCTGCACGATTGCGAAGGAATTTGTACAACATGAGGCTGATCCAAATGCTCATCATTTTCTCCACGATGCTCTCTGTCCTGCAGGCGAATAAGGAAAGGAAATGACAAGTTGTTACGGTAGATATCATCTCCAATAAGAAAAAGAGGAGACAATTTCATTGCTGCTGATAAGCGGAGTGTGCTTTCGAATTTTCTACTTAGCAAAGCCATCCGCATCCCCAATGTCTCTTGATGGGGAAGCCCAAGGAAAAATCACCTCTCTAAGCACAAGTACTGTTTATTGTTATTCTCTGGTTCACCCCACAGTAATTCTTCTACAGGTAGCACTTAGAAGGTCTTCTTGCAGTGCAGGATTTTTCGCTATTGACACAATGTCTCTCTTTTCCTCTTAGGCAAATCCATGGGATGAAGAGACAAAGATTACCATTTCTCCAGTCAGGAATTATTTAAGCATTGGTGCATTTTTGACAATCATCAATGAAGGATAGCATCATTTTTTGATTAATAAATAACGTAAAAGAGAGGTATTGGTAGATGGGAGACATACCTTCTGAAAACATGCATTGGATGCAACTGGCTGCTCACGTGATGTTTGTCGATTAGATCAGACATCAAAATTTNCCTGCACGATTGCGAAGGAATTTGTACAACATGAGGCTGATCCAAATGCTCATCATTTTCTCCACGATGCTCTCTGTCCTGCAGGCGAATAAGGAAAGGAAATGACAAGTTGTTACGGTAGATATCATCTCCAATAAGAAAAAGAGGAGACAATTTCATTGCTGCTGATGAGCGGAGTGTGCTTTCGAATTTTCTACTTAGCAAAGACATCCGCATCCCCAATGTCTCTTGATGGGGAAGCCCAAGGAAAAATCACCTCTCTAAGCACAAGTACTGTTTCTTGTTATTCTCTGGTTCACCCCATAGTAATTCTTCTACAGGTAGCACTTAGAAGGTCTTCTTGCAGTGCAAGATTTTTCGCTATTGACACAATGTCTCTCTTTTCCTCTTAGGCAAATCCATGGGATGAAGAGACAGAGATTACCATTTCTCCAGTCAGGAATTATTTAAGCATTGGTGCATTTTTGACAATCATCAATGAAGGATAGCATCCTTTTTTGATTAATAAATAACGTAAAAGAGAGGTATTGGTAGATGGGAGACATACCTTCTGAAAACATGCATTGGATGCAACTGGCTGCTCACGTGATGTTTGTCGATTAGATCAGACATCAAAATTTTCAGGATTTCAGTGCAGTATTGTATTTCCCCATGCAATGCTACCATGATCGATGTGGCTGCACTCGACCTATTATAATAAAATATTAGGCTGGTATACAAAGGGTAGGTTGAATAAATGTTTCTCAGCATGGTTCAAATGGATACCTTTCTTTTAAGCTCATCACTTTCTCCAATGTGTGAATGAACGTTATGAGAAATTGTTTTTTCATTATCAGACGACGGAACACTTTTAATCTTTGGCTCTCAGGCCCTCTAACTTCCGCACTGGATGGAAGTGCAATGGGGTAAGTAGGATTCTTGTTTGGGAAAAATACGTTGAGGGCGTATGCATGGTAATCTAGGAATGGTATCCCACCATCTGCCAAGTCCGAGGTCAGATCATTCACTTCAGTTTGCAGCTCTGCAAAACCTAGATGAAAAGGTTCATCTATCTTAACTTTAACAGATGACACAAGAAACTTGACAAATATTCTATATATTTTCATTCTGTACATTCGGTTCAAATACATAAAGCATACAAAAAACATAAAGAACCTATGCCAGCTTCATATTGCTGTAAAGAAGCGGCCATCTTTTCTCAAAGGAAGAATCAGTAATAATGAAATTAGTTTAGTTCAACTTCATTTAATATCTGCTCCAAATACGTAGAAGCATTTTCCCAGCATTAAATGCGTTGCTCGAACGCACTGTATTGATCGCCTTGCAACTAAGACATTTTAGCGAGAAGGATACTAACCTTCCTTGCATTCATCAATTAGTTTCATTTCCAGCGCCTCTAGTTCCTTTTGACCCTCATTCTGTATTTTCTCCTTTTGGCGTGTAGTCCTCTTCTTGTGGACAAAGTATCCAATCCCGAGTAGAAGGATCAGGAAGGCGGAAAGAACACCAATCCCAGCCTTTACTCCTGTTGACAATCCCTGTGCCCCACTATATGCCGCGTACTTCAGTCTTCCCAATGATTCTTGAATATTTCCCACTTTCACCTGCAACGTAGATTGTGAACTCGATTGAAATGATATCGAGAAATCATTTATATTAGTTCTACGCTTCATGCATGCTTCGAGGAAGATGTTTGCGGTGCAGGAAAAAGTCATGCGGAGTACTTGCTCTCTTCTGCACATTTGCCGATATGGTATACTATCTCGTTTAAACACGCGATTAAATAGAGACAAATATGTTGATACGTTTCATTAATATTCGAATGATCATGTGTACAATCGCATCCAAGAGTATGCTTCTCATGCAACATGAAAAATACGAAAAATACTGATGAATGGATGCATACAAATGCCTTTCTCTGCAAAATATAGGTTTCAAATTCTTATGCATTGTAAATACTTAGGTACACACCGCATCATAATTACCATGCTTATGTTGAAAAGGGAAGGATCGGGTGAGGAGAAGGATATTAAGATGGGAAACAGAGTATGAAAGAACTGACAGTGACGATGGGTGAGTTTCCGTTGGGGAATCCCTCGGGTTGTTTCTCGGGTGGCAAACAGGTCAATTGAGTCTGAGAAAGAGATGTCACATTGCACTTCTCTTTCCCTATCCATACCTCCACTTCCTCCTTGGAGACTCCCAGGTCCAAATATTTTCCCTATAAATAATGCAGACAAGAGTAGCGAAGATGGTGTGGTATTGTGTAGAATCCATTTATGGTGCCAGTACCTAAATTACGCCAGGACTAATTGGCAAGTTAAAGCCTTCGGTATCACGCCGATTTGTACGAGGGGCAATTTTTCGTTTTCCTAATAGATTTTGTTAAGTAGGGGCAGTAATACAGTATCTCTCAATCGCTTAATGATCTGCTGAGAAATCGATTGGTTTAAGGTTAGGAAATTCATCACAGCATGCGTTTCAATTGCAATACCCCTTCAGGAGGGTCCTTGGTAGCGCTTTTTTCATGGGAAGACATGTGTGTTTCATGGTGACTGAGAACATGGTATGATATTTGTCCAAAAAATATATATTGTATGAATATGTTTTTAATTTGCTACCATAGAGTCTGCAGAAGGACTATTAAAATGTAGGTGAATGTCTCCATCTAACCTCTGAGGAGTTGATCTCACAGCAAAGTTTCAGTAGCTAAGATGAGCATCCAAATAATGCGTTATGGAAGATCTCCCGGGAGATAAACTCCTAAGAAAACCAGAAAATTAATAACTGTATTCATGCCACTTTTTCAACAGTTTAGCATAACCTTTTATAGCACATTGAAATAAATTAATAAAATCTATTTTTAATTGACGAATATGATGAAATCTTGCCAGTTCCCTTTAAAGGCATCTGTCTTCTCATGATGAAAGTAATTAATAGGTGTATTGCGACTGGAAGTTCTCCAGGGTCAGATCTGTTTGATGACCTAAAGTAACGTAACTTATTGAACGCTCGTGAAGTCAGGCCTTCCCTATGCCATCAATAAGATGTATGGGTTTAGGGATCCCCATAGACATTAGGTTACAGATAAGAAAACACGCAAGTAAAACTTCTAATTACTTGTCCCATAGACACTGAAATTAACTCGGAAATAAATGGATGTTCTCCGAGTTGCGTTTTAATGAAAATACATTGTAGACGAGCGATTGTGCTTCCTGAAGCTAGAACAACTAGTTATGACATAGCTGAAGTAAGCTGTTTACTGATTAATAGCAGATCCCAATGCTTGCAGTGAGGTTTCTCAGTGACACAGGGATTTCGAAGTATTCTTTCAATGATTTTTTTAATGCCTGTTTGGGGAAATGGAGGTAGGACGCAATTAAAATCCCTTCGATTCTTGGATCATGCTATGGTATTATGCACAGCAGGCTGTGGATTTTTTAAAATGATTCTGGTGAATATACGCATGAGGAACTGCACATCGACCAGGATAAGAACAACTTACATCCAGAGTGAGATAACCTCTGAAGTGAAGTTTCACACCTTCAAATTTGTAGTAAATGGGATCCTGAAGAAGTAGAAAACTGCCCATATCATTAAAGGTTTTCACACCATCTAGTTGAAACCCGTAGGTCAAGATTCCCGGATAAAATTCCTCTTCCATGGCTGGGCTCAAACATCGCATGAATGAGTCATTTTCAGCTCGACATTCCTGGAAGCATGATGCAAGCAATTTATCGAACTCACTGCCAGTTAACGAACTGGGAGCTACAATCACCGGTTCGGTGCAGTAGGTGGAACAAATTGAATAATTATCTTAATGGAGACAAGAGTTTACAAGAAGCTAAGAATCTGATACAATACACTGAATCATGTCGTGTTGTTGACCCTTTCTGGGACTTTTTTGACTCGTGAACGGCATCGTACGACCATTAATTTGTTAAGGTAACATTGTAACGCAGAGAAGAGAAACACCACAAGAAGTCTCACTTCACAAA
Source organism: Darwinula stevensoni (assembly GCA_905338385.1). Taxonomy (NCBI): domain Eukaryota; kingdom Metazoa; phylum Arthropoda; class Ostracoda; order Podocopida; family Darwinulidae; genus Darwinula; species Darwinula stevensoni. The sequence continues at coordinate 179,560 of CAJPEV010000016.1, read as the reverse complement.
AAGTTGTTCCATTAAAGCAGATAGATGGCTTGTAGACGGACTGGAGGTATTCTCCCTTCACGTGGATGCGAATTCCACCTGACGCGATGGTCCTTGGTTTCTCATCCTGTCGTGATCCCCCGGAATATACATTAGATATGATTGGATCCTCCAGGTACGTGAAGTTCAAGTCACCCCTTTTCGTGGAATCGAAGTCCATCTGGAACGTCATGTCTCCGGTCTCATTGTGGCTTGGGGTCTTGCATGCCGCGAATGACTCGTTTCTGAGAAGAACATCACTTGTGGGCAAAAATGCAAATTCAAGCACACACATTTAATGAATTAGTTTTTCTATTAAAGTGGGCTAATTTGAAACGTGTTAACATATCTCGTAAATTTATCGCCAAAATTAAGGATGAAGGCAGGTAATACAGATTGATAAGATTGGTCAAAGAAGCATGTAACACTTAATCTGAAGTCAATTTGACTGTCATGGGCGTGGGTATGACAATCACATAAAACTTTTCAAGCAGACACATTTGTAAAAGGGGATTGTATCCATTACCTAAAACAAACGCGAAGGAACTTTATGCGGAATGGGTGACTTAAGTTCTAAGAAATGTTGGAAAACTGCTAAGTTTCAGTCGTATAGAATGATGCGATGTCGAGAAAAATCCTCAATTGTTCGAGGAGGAGAATGAGTGTAACCCTTAAAATTACAATTTATTTTACTTTCTTTTCGAAGCCCCTCTTCAGACACTTCTTTCCAAGTATAATTTTGAAGAGCATCAGGAAAGTATCAAAGTAAGGAAAGTAGCAAGGCGCCGTCTTTGGCGAGACTTTACCCGCCGCCATGACAGAGCCCCCTCCCTCCAAGGACCTCACTCTTCACGGACTGATCTCTCAGATCAGGGGATCATCAGGAGATCATCATCAGGAGATCAAGGGATCGCCTTCTCACCCGACGACGTAACTCCACACCCCGATACCGCCATCTGGTGCCCCATCAAACACGACGAGATCATCCCTACATTCTTATTCGTGGCCTGTTAGGCCCCAGGCATCGACAAGGTATTCTTCTCGTCCCTGAAGCACGGGCTCTACAAAATTAATCGACCGACTGTGCGACCTATACAACTCGAGTTTAACTCTTTCGCACGTCTCACCTTCCTGGAAGTCGGCAATCATTACGATAAATTCGTAACCAGGCAAGAACCTGGCTGACCTTTAGGCTGATCAGTCTCCTGAGTTGCATAGGCAAGCTTTTGGAAAAGATCATCTCCACCAGTATAATGCCTCAATTCGAGGACAACCGTATTCTTAACCCGGCCTAAACAGGCTTCCGCCGCAGCCGCTCCACGATCGAACAGGTTACACGCCTAGCACATGGCGCCCTACTAAGCGTTCTTAAAAGCATGCACTTGGGAGCCCTCTTCTTCGAATTCACCAAGGCGTTCGGTGAAGTGTGGCATCAGGGTATCCTTTATAAATTACACAAACAGCTCCATTTCCCCACGTCCGTCCTCAGGTCGATTCCGTCATACCTCTCCGATCGCACATTCCAGATACAGGTCAACGGCCAGATGTCCAGCAAATACACCGCTACAGCAGGTGCTCCTCAAGATTCCGATATTCAGCCAACCAATCAGATATTCACATTCGTAGGAACAAAGAACCTTAGACTTAGTTTTTTTCCATCTGTCATGGTTGTACCTGGTGACCAAAAGGAAGAAACAACTTTAAGAAGAGTATACAGAGCACCATAGCATGTATGAGGATTTATTAATTTGAATAGGTGATACAGAAGCTTCTATGTGGTACTTCTTGCACGATATTCAAGGAACAACTGTCTGGAAGCTCTGCGACTGGAAGCTCAGTGGACCTTTTTTAGTACTAGTTCTTTCGCGTGCAGAGGAAACAACACGGATTCATACTCTGAGGCACTGACTCACTTCATACCGCTGGGGAAATGTTTCAATATGTCAATTATTCCACTGAAATTTAAGTGATGTACAGGATGTCTCATTCATAGATACCCTATTTGTTCCTGATGTAATATTGCCTTTTGTTCTAGGTAAGAGCTTGTTGCTCAAATGCTTAGAAAATTAGACAAGGTACACACTGAAACTCTGAACTGCCTTAAGTGCATGGAGATTGGTGGTAGAAATTTCCGCACTGACAAATAACCAATAACGTTCTTATGAAGAAGTAGTGGCTTATGAATATATGAGACACACCCTGTAGATATCCACATGGAGTACAATTTAGTGCAAACATCCTTTCCTTGTCTTATAATATTCCATCCCCTGGTTTTTTTTTTTTAAACGGTTTCTAATTTCTGGATACGTAGTATATTTAAAATATCAAAATTGACGTAATGCCGTGGTAAGGGAGACTGACGTTTATCGAAGCCTCGGAGGCTGAGGAACTCCTCGCAGTTCTTCCTCATTCTCCACAGAGGAGGAAAGGTAATTATCGCGGGGAATTCTACTAGATTTCGCTTTTAGATATGGATTCTACAACAATTGTCAAGTCACGGGATCATCTGAAAAACTGTTATACCATGTATAGCAATTCATGTCTCCATGTCCTTTTTTTCTTTGGCACAAACACTGACCTTTTCAATTCTCCACACTTTCGAGAACCCAAGGTAGCGGAAACGTTTCTGCCAGCATTTAAATGTTTCCCAGATATTTGCAGCATAGTACCTCCCGATTTTGGTCCGAAAGACGGTATGACGGTAAGGATTTCGGGATTCACGAACTCGTAACTCTTCTCTGACACGGGGTTCTCCCCCAAGAAATTTCCCGTCATATTAATGGGACCACTTGCTGGTTTGGGGGAGGGGCGATTCCTTATGCGACAAACAACCTGAAAAGGACGAATTTATCCAGTTATTTCTGAATTCCTTTTTCTGATGGGATGAGTCTAGTTATGCTTGATGCATCAGTTACCTATAGCAAGGGAATTGGATAAAATTCCTCTTCCATGGCTGGGCTCAAACATCGCATGAATGAGTCATTTTCAGCTCGACATTCCTGGAAGCATGATGCAAGCAATTTATCGAACTCACTGCCAGTTAACGAACTGGGAGCTATAATCACCGGTTCGGTGCAGTAGGTGGAACAAATTGAATAATTATCTTAATGAAGACAAGACTTTACAAGAAGCTAAGCATCTGATACAATACACTGAATCATGTCGTGTTGCTGTCCCTTTCTGGGACTTTTTTGACTCGTGAACGGCATCGTACGACCATGAATTTGTTAAGGTAACATTGTAACGCAGAGAAGAGAAACACCACAAGAAGTCTCACTTCACAAAAAGTTGTTCCATTAAAGCAGATAGATGGCTTGTAGACGGACTGGAGGTATTCTCCTTTCACGTGGATGCGAATTCCACCTGACGCGATGGTCCTTGGTTTCTCATCCTGCCGTGATCCCCCGGAATATACATTAGATATGATTGGATCCTCCAGGTACGTGAAGTTCAAGTCACCCCTTTTCGTGGAATCGAAGTCCATCTGGAACTTCATGTCTCCGGTCTCATTCTGGCTTGGGGTCTTGCATGCCGCGAATGACTCGTTTCTGAGAAGAACATCACTTGTGGGCAAAAATGCAAATTCAAGCACACATATTTAATGAATTAGTTTTTCTATTAAAGTGGGCTAATCTGAAAGGTGTTAACATATCTCGTAAATGTATCGCCAAAATTAAGGATGAAGGCAGGTAATACAGATTGATAAGATTGGTCAAAGAAGCATGTAACACTTAATCTGAAGTGAATTTGACTGTCATGGCGTGGGTATGACAATCACATTAAGCTTTTCAAGCAGACACATTTGTAAAAGGGGATTGTATCCATTACCTAAAACAAACGCGAAGGAACTTCATGCGGAATGGGTGACTTAAGTTCTAAGAAATGTTGGAAAACTCTGCTAAGTTTCAGTCGTATAGAATAATACGATGTCGAGAAAAATCCTCAATTGTTCGAGGAGGAGAATGAGTGTAACCCTTAAAATTACAATTTATTTTACTTTCTTTTCGAAGCCCCTCTTCAGACACTTCTTTCCAAGTATAATTTTGAAGAGCATCAGGAAAGTATCAAAGTAAGGAAAGTAGCAAGGCGCCGTCTTTGGCGAGACTTTACCCGCCGCCATGACAGAGTCCCCTCCCTCCAAGGACCTCACTCTTCACGGACTGATCTCTCAGATCAGGGGATCATCAGGAGATCATCATCAGGAGATCAAGGGATCGTCTTCTCACCCGACGACGTAAATCCACACCCCGATACCGCCATCTGGCGCCCCATCAAACACGACGAGATCATCCCTACATTCCTATTCGTGGCCTGTTAGGCCCCAGGTATCGACAAGGTATTCTTCTTGTCCCTGAAGCACGGGCTCTACAAAATTAATCGACCGACTGTGCGACCTATACAACTCGAGTGTAACTCTTTCGCACGTGTCACCTTCCTGGAAGTCGGCAATCATTACGATAAATTCGTAACCAGGCAAGAACCTGGCTGACCTTTAGGCTGATCAGTCTCCTGAGTTGCATAGGCAACCTTATGGAAAAGATCATCTCCACCGTATAATGCCTCAATTCGAGGACAACCGTATTCTTAACCCGGCCTTAACAGGCTTCCGCCGCAGCCGCTCCACGATCGAACAGGTTACACGCCTAGCACATGGCGCCCTACTAAGCGTTCTTAAAAGCATGCACTTGGGAGCCCTCTTCTTCGAATTCACCAAGGCGTTCGGTTAACAGGCTTCCGCCGCAGCCGCTCCACGATCGAACAGGTTACACGCCTAGCACATGGCGCCCTACTAAGCGTTCTTAAAAGCATGCACTTGGGAGCCCTCTTCTTCGAATTCACCAAGGCGTTCGGTGAAGTGTGGCATCAGGGTATCCTTTATAAATTACACAAACAGCTCCATTTCCCCACGTCCGTCCTCAGGTCGATTCCGTCATACCTCTCCGATCGCACCTTCCAGATACAGGTCAACGGCCAGATGTCCAGCAAATACACCGCTACAGCAGGTGCTCCTCAAGATTCCGATATTCAGCCAACCAATCCGATATTCACATTCGTAGGAACAAAGAACCTTAGACTTAGTTTATTTCCATCTGTCATGGTTGTACCTGGTGACCAAAAAGAAGAAACAACTTTAAGAAGAGTATACAGAGCACCATAGCATGTATGAGGATTTATTAATTTGAATAGGTGATACAGAAGCTTCTATGTGGTACTTCTTGCACGATATTCAAGGAGCAACTGTCTGGAAGCTCTGCGACTGGAAGCTCAGTGGACCTTTTGTAGTACTAGTTCTTTTGCGTGCAGAGGAAACAACACGGATTCATACTCTGAGGCACTGACTCACTTCATACCGCTGGGGAAATGTTTCAATATGTCAATTATTCCACCTAAATTTAAGTGATGTACTGGATGTCTCATTCATAGATACCCTATTTGTTCCTGATGTAATATTGCCTTTTGTTCTAGGTAAGAGCTTGTTGCTCAAATGCTTAGAAAATTAGACAAGGTACACACTGAAACTCGGAACTGCCTTAAGTGCATGGAGATTGGTGGTAAAAATGTCCGCACTGACAAATAACCAATAACGTTCTTATGAAGAAGTAGTGGCTTATGAATATGTGAGACACACCCTGTAGATATCCACATGGAGTACAATTTAGTGCAAACATCCTTTCCTTGTCTTATAATATTCCATCCCCTGGGTTTTTTTTAAAAACGGTTTCTAATTTCTGGATACGTTGTATATTTAAAATATCAAAATTGACGTCATGCCGTGGTAAGGGAGACTGACGTTTATCGAAGCCTCGGAGGCTGAGGAACTCCTCGCAGTTCTTCCTCATTCTCCAGAGAGGAGGAAAGGTAATTATCGCGGGGAATTCTACTAGATTTCGCTTTTAGATATGGATTCTACAACAATTGTCAAGTCACGGGATCATCTGAAAAACTGTTATACCATGTATAGCAATTCATGCCTCCATGTCCTTTTTTTCTTTGGCACAGACACTGACCTTTTCAATTCTCCACACTTTCGAGAACCCAAGGTAGCGGAAACGTTTCTGCCAGCATTTAAATGTTTCCCAGATATTTGCAGCATAGTACCTCCCGATTTTGGCCCGAAAGACGGTATGAGGGTAAGGATTTCGGGATTCACGAACTCGTAACTCTTCTCTGACACGGGGTTCTCCCCCAAGAAGTTTCCCGTCATATTAATGGGACCACTTGCTGGTTTGGGAGAGGGGCGATTCCTTATGCGACAAACAACCTGAAAAGGACGAATTTATCCAGTTATTTCTGAATTCCTTTTTCTGATGGGATGAGTCTAGTTATGCTTGATGCATCAGTTACCTATAGCAAGGGAATNGTATCCATTACCTAAAACAAACGCGAAGGAACTTCATGCGGAATGGGTGACTTAAGTTCTAAGAAATGTTGGAAAACTCTGCTAAGTTTCAGTCGTATAGAATAATACGATGTCGAGAAAAATCCTCAATTGTTCGAGGAGGAGAATGAGTGTAACCCTTAAAATTACAATTTATTTTACTTTCTTTTCGAAGCCCCTCTTCAGACACTTCTTTCCAAGTATAATTTTGAAGAGCATCAGGAAAGTATCAAAGTAAGGAAAGTAGCAAGGCGCCGTCTTTGGCGAGACTTTACCCGCCGCCATGACAGAGTCCCCTCCCTCCAAGGACCTCACTCTTCACGGACTGATCTCTCAGATCAGGGGATCATCAGGAGATCATCATCAGGAGATCAAGGGATCGTCTTCTCACCCGACGACGTAAATCCACACCCCGATACCGCCATCTGGCGCCCCATCAAACACGACGAGATCATCCCTACATTCCTATTCGTGGCCTGTTAGGCCCCAGGTATCGACAAGGTATTCTTCTTGTCCCTGAAGCACGGGCTCTACAAAATTAATCGACCGACTGTGCGACCTATACAACTCGAGTGTAACTCTTTCGCACGTGTCACCTTCCTGGAAGTCGGCAATCATTACGATAAATTCGTAACCAGGCAAGAACCTGGCTGACCTTTAGGCTGATCAGTCTCCTGAGTTGCATAGGCAACCTTATGGAAAAGATCATCTCCACCGTATAATGCCTCAATTCGAGGACAACCGTATTCTTAACCCGGCCTTAACAGGCTTCCGCCGCAGCCGCTCCACGATCGAACAGGTTACACGCCTAGCACATGGCGCCCTACTAAGCGTTCTTAAAAGCATGCACTTGGGAGCCCTCTTCTTCGAATTCACCAAGGCGTTCGGTGAAGTGTGGCATCAGGGTATCCTTTATAAATTACACAAACAGCTCCATTTCCCCACGTCCGTCCTCAGGTCGATTCCGTCATACCTCTCCGATCGCACCTTCCAGATACAGGTCAACGGCCAGATGTCCAGCAAATACACCGCTACAGCAGGTGCTCCTCAAGATTCCGATATTCAGCCAACCAATCCGATATTCACATTCGTAGGAACAAAGAACCTTAGACTTAGTTTATTTCCATCTGTCATGGTTGTACCTGGTGACCAAAAAGAAGAAACAACTTTAAGAAGAGTATACAGAGCACCATAGCATGTATGAGGATTTATTAATTTGAATAGGTGATACAGAAGCTTCTATGTGGTACTTCTTGCACGATATTCAAGGAGCAACTGTCTGGAAGCTCTGCGACTGGAAGCTCAGTGGACCTTTTGTAGTACTAGTTCTTTTGCGTGCAGAGGAAACAACACGGATTCATACTCTGAGGCACTGACTCACTTCATACCGCTGGGGAAATGTTTCAATATGTCAATTATTCCACCTAAATTTAAGTGATGTACTGGATGTCTCATTCATAGATACCCTATTTGTTCCTGATGTAATATTGCCTTTTGTTCTAGGTAAGAGCTTGTTGCTCAAATGCTTAGAAAATTAGACAAGGTACACACTGAAACTCGGAACTGCCTTAAGTGCATGGAGATTGGTGGTAAAAATGTCCGCACTGACAAATAACCAATAACGTTCTTATGAAGAAGTAGTGGCTTATGAATATGTGAGACACACCCTGTAGATATCCACATGGAGTACAATTTAGTGCAAACATCCTTTCCTTGTCTTATAATATTCCATCCCCTGGGTTTTTTTTAAAAACGGTTTCTAATTTCTGGATACGTTGTATATTTAAAATATCAAAATTGACGTCATGCCGTGGTAAGGGAGACTGACGTTTATCGAAGCCTCGGAGGCTGAGGAACTCCTCGCAGTTCTTCCTCATTCTCCACAGAGGAGGAAAGGTAATTATCGCGGGGAATTCTACTAGATTTCGCTTTTAGATATGGATTCTACAACAATTGTCAAGTCACGGGATCATCTGAAAAACTGTTATACCATGTATAGCAATTCATGTCTCCATGTCCTTTTTTTCTTTGGCACAAACACTGACCTTTTCAATTCTCCACACTTTCGAGAACCCAAGGTAGCGGAAACGTTTCTGCCAGCATTTAAATGTTTCCCAGATATTTGCAGCATAGTACCTCCCGATTTTGGCCCGAAAGACGGTATGACGGTAAGGATTTCGGGATTCACGAACTCGTAACTCTTCTCTGACACGGGGTTCTCCCCCAAGAAATTTCCCGTCATATTAATGGGACCACTTGCTGGTTTGGGAGAGGGGCGATTCCTTATGCGACAAACAACCTGAAAAGGACGAATTTATCCAGTTATTTCTGAATTCCTTTTTCTGATGGGATGAGTCTAGTTATGCTTGATGCATCAGTTACCTATAGCAAGGGAATAGTAATATTTCCAGGCTACTAGCACTCATGACTCAAATGGAAAGATACAAAAAAGGCTGGGAGAATCACAATATGGCTAAATCACATTCATCAAACAAAGGAATAGCCATTCAACTCAGCGCTTCTGAAAGTTCAACCGAAGAAATTGAAATGAGAAATAACATGGGTCTCTCCAGATGCGTCTTCTGGTGGGCCACTCACAGCAAGTCCGTTTTAGTTGTTCGGTGCAGGAACGGATAATCACTTATAGGCAATATGAAAACTTTGTATATGTTACAGGTAAATGCGACTTCTATCAGGAGAGAGAAATATCTTAATTTATGTTCAATGTTTTGCGGTTAATTCAATTACGAATTTAAGAAATCCGGAATTTTGACAATATGAATGGGATTATAGTGATATTTGTGCCAAACCCCTCCCTTACTAAGTCCGAGCGATAATACATGGAACTGCATTGTAAAAAAAAAAGGAAGCTTGCATGGAACAGCATTACAGATCTCTCAATTATTGTATTCTTTTCGTTACAGACACCATGAGGAAAACTGAAATTATAATAGGTTTCCGGTTAATTTTTCGATCCGATATGGATCCTAAGAAAGATACGAGAGGCTATTTCTATTTCCAGATTTCTCCATGAAAGTTAACAAGAGAAGTTCTAAAAATCACTTCATGCTCAAAAAGGATTGAGTCCTACCTTTTCCCAAGGTACGTAGGAGTCAACAAGGGGTTCACATTTTGTACCGGCCACGGTAATTTCAAAAATATCAGATATTGTTTTCCCCATGTTTTCACCAGATATTGTGACTTGAGTGCCGCCTTCGATGGGACCCTTCTTTGGCCAAAAGTCGGAAATGACAACTTCTGGGCATGGCTTCTCTCTGCCTACCCAGATATCTCCAAGGTCGCATACTTGTTTTGATGTACATCTGTTATCTGTCATACACCATCCGCACTTGTCATACCTTTTCTCTAGGGTCAAACAGGATGCGCATGTTTTCGCCAGAAAAGAGCAATTGAAGATTGCCACTGAAAGATAAGTGCACTTATTTAAGTATTATTCTTTGGGATTTCACCAGTAAACGAAGAAACAAGGTTTCCCACCATGAAAGTCATTCTGGTTTCCAAGAGGATATTCATAGTCTTCTCCCCATGTAACAGTAAGATTGACCCTTTCAGTCTTTCCATTTCCACCATGATGAAGGACTGGAGCGATATCGTCGCACTGGATCCAACCAGGTTCATCTTCCAATACCCTTACTGGAACTTTTATGCTTGGCATCTCCTTCAAGAACTCGAAAACGCATTGCAGATGAAGATCGTCCTCATGAAGTGGCACCTTGAGATCCATCCAAAAATATAAATTAAGGCATTTTAAAAATTAAATGGCTTCTTCAGATGCAGTGGTCCTTAGGAGAATACAGGCATATATGTGAAATAATGTATCTATTGCTCGAAAATTTCGCATAAATAATGTTTTCCTCGTCCCTTCTGTCGCACTTCATCCGAGGTAGATGGAAATCATGACCTGAACAAACATGCGCTATAACTACAGTCTGCATGTACGAGTTTTACCTTACATTGTAATTTCCTCATTATCAGATAAACCTGAGTAGCATACCGGAAATCGTTCAGTATGGAGCTTGAGAGAAATGTTTCCTTGGAAAGGGGCGTAGATCTCTGGAGAGGATCCATTATTTCCATCGACGTCCCATCCATCTATTATAGGACAACCATCGCTTTCGCTTGTCCCCGCATCCACCTGAGCGAAAGTAGCATGAATGATTTTCATGACGCACCGGAAGAGAGGTCAATGCAGACAATACTTTCTGATTCAGAATTGGGAAGTGTCTGACGTAATTCGCGATAAGACAGTGCTACGATCTTCCGATGAAATTAGTCAAGTGGAATTTATGATGTTGAGCCTCTGGAATTTTTTTTATCGCAAAAGAGTGGCATTAGTTGCAGAAGTACCCACATCCTTCACAAGGAGTAATTTACAGGTCAAAGTTTTGTCCTAGATTGCTCCCTCTTCTCACGAAAGACAGATATTGACAATGTCTAAGAGCCAATGGGTTGAGATGCTTGGTCATTGATACAAAGAAACTCTAATGCTGTCCTAGAGTACGAATGTTGGACAAACTTGTTCTCCGTGAACATATAAAGGTCGATAGGGTCTGGGTTTCAGAAGGTGAAATTCCACCAATATATTTTAACACTGGCTTTAGAGAAAAGACCAGACTGTTAACTGCATACAATCGCCAAGGTTGTGCGGCTATTCATATCATGCTAAATACTGGAAGCAAAATATCTGCGAATCTTGTTCTTAGCCGGTTCCATTCAAAGTCTCGAGAGAATTTGAGAAATCGAGATAAGAACGCGACGAACGCTGTCTCACCATCCCAGTACTGGCGCTTTCCAGGCAAAACAAAGACCTGACCATCCTGACCCTTCCCGCTAGACTTCATGCGATTTCTGGCTCTCATTTCAGTTTATATCCAAAATGTATTAATACAATTTCCAAGGATAGATAAACGAGAAAAGGCTGTAAATGCAAAGCTGTCCTCTATTCCAATGTTGGGGAACCATGACGCCCTCTGAATCATAGAGGTACTTTTCCCTGTTTTCACTGAACAAAAATGTACAATGTGTGGTTGTCCTCAGAAATCAACATTACTGATTTGTCAGGGTTCCATTGTGAAAGTGCAAGTCTCCTAATTAATATTTGGGCNGAAAGATACAAAAAAGGCTGGGAGAATCACAATATGGCTAAATCACATTCATCAAACAAAGGAATAGCCATTCAACTCAGCGCTTCTGAAAGTTCAACCGAAGAAATTGAAATGAGAAATAACATGGGTCTCTCCAGATGCGTCTTCTGGTGGGGCACTCACAGCAAGTCCGTTTTAGTTGTTCGGTGCAGGAACGGATAATCACTTATAGGCAATATGAAAACTTTGTATATGTTACAGGTAAATGCGACTTCTATCAGGAGAGAGAAATATCTTATTTTATGTTCGAAGTTTTGCGGTTAATTCAATTACGAATTTAAGAAATCCGGAATTTTGACAATATGAATGGGATTATAGTGATATTTGTGCCAAACACCTGCCTTACTAAGTCCGAGCGATAATACATGGAACTGCATTATAAAAAAAGGAAGCTTGCATGGAACAGCATTACAGATCTCTCAATTATTGTATTCTTTTCTTTACAGACACCATGAGGAAAACGGAAATTATAATAGGTTTCCGGTTAATTTTTCGATCCGATATGGATCCTAGGAAACATACGAGAGGCTATTTCTATTTCCAGATTTCTCCATGAAAGTTAACAAGAGAAGTTCTCCAAATCACTTCATGCTCAAAAAGGATTGAGTCCTACCTTTTCCCAAGGTACGTAGGAGTCAACAAGGGGTTCACATTTTGTACCGGCCACGGTAATTTCAAAAATATCAGATATTGTTTTCCCCATGTTTTCACCAGATATTGTGACTTGAGTGCCGCCTTCGATGGGACCCTTCTTTGGCCAAAAGTCGGAAATGACAACTTCTGGGCATGGCTTCTCTCTGCCTAACCAGATATCTCCAATGTCGCATACTTGTTTTGATGTACATCTGTTATCTGTCATACACCATCCGCACTTGTCATACCTTTTCTCTAGGGTCAAACAGGATGCGCATGTTTTCGCCAGAAAAGAGCAATTGAAGATTGCCACTGAAAGATAAGTGCACTTATTTAAGTATTATTCTTTGGGATTTCACCAGTAAACGAAGAAACAAGGTTTCCCACCATGAAAGTCATTCTGGTTTTCAAGAGGATATTCATAGTCTTCTCCCCATGTAACAGTAAGATTGACCCTTTCAGTCTTTCCATTTCCACCATGATGAAGGACTGGAGCGATATCTTCGCACTGGATCCAACCAGGTTCATCTTCCAATACCCTTACTGGAACTTTTATGCTTGGCATCTCCTTCAAGAACTCGAAAACGCATTGCAGATGAAGATCGTCCTCATGAAGTGGCACCTTGAGATCCATCCAAAAATATAAATTAAGGCATTTTAAAAATTAAATGGCTTCTTCAGATGCAGTGGTCCTTAGGAGAATACAGGCATATATGTGAAATAATGTATCTATTGCTCGAAAATTTCGCATAAATAATGTTTTCCTCGTCCCTTCTGTCGCACTTCATCCGAGGTAGATGGAAATCATGACCTGAACAAACATGCGCTATAACTACAGTCTGCATGTACGAGTTTTACCTTACATTGTAATTTCCTCATTATCAGATAAACCTGAGTAGCATACCGGAAATCGTTCAGTATGGAGCTTGAGAGAAATGTTTCCTTGGAAAGGGGCGTAGATCTCTGGAGAGGATCCATTATTTCCATCGACGTCCCATCCATCTATTATAGGACAACCATCGCTTTCGCTTGTCCCCGCATCCACCTGAGCGAAAGTAGCATGAATGATTTTCATGACGCACCGGAAGAGAGGTCAATGCAGACAATACTTTCTGATTCAGAATTGGGAAGTGTCTGACGTAATTCGCGATAAGACAGTGCTACGATCTTCCGATGAAATTAGTCAAGTGGAATTTATGATGTTGAGCCTCTGGAATTTTTTTTATCGCAAAAGAGTGGCATTAGTTGCAGAAGTACCCACATCCTTCACAAGGAGTAATTTACAGGTCAAAGTTTTGTCCTAGATTGCTCCCTCTTCTCACGAAAGACAGATATTGACAATGTCTAAGAGCCAATGGGTTGAGATGCTTGGTCATTGATACAAAGAAACTCTAATGCTGTCCTAGAGTACGAATGTTGGACAAACTTGTTCTCCGTGAACATATAAAGGTCGATAGGGTCTGGGTTTCAGAAGGTGAAATTCCACCAATATATTTTAACACTGGCTTTAGAGAAAAGACCAGACTGTTAACTGCATACAATCGCCAAGGTTGTGCGGCTATTCATATCATGCTAAATACTGGAAGCAAAATATCTGCGAATCTTGTTCTTAGCCGGTTCCATTCAAAGTCTCGAGAGAATTTGAGAAATCGAGATAAGAACGCGACGAACGCTGTCTCACCATCCCAGTACTGGCGCTTTCCAGGCAAAACAAAGACCTGACCATCCTGACCCTTCCCGCTAGACTTCATGCGATTTCTGGCTCTCATTTCAGTTTATATCCAAAATGTATTAATACAATTTCCAAGGATAGATAAACGAGAAAAGGCTGTAAATGCAAAGCTGTCCTCTATTCCAATATTGGGGAACCATGACGCCCTCTGAATCATAGAGGTACTTTTCCCTGTTTTCACTGAACAAAAATGTACAATGTGTGGTTGTCCTCAGAAATCAACATTACTGATTTGTCAGGGTTCCATTGTGAAAGTGCAAGTCTCCTAATTAATATTTGGGCCATTTCTAGCATTTCTGTCACTTTTGTCGCATTCTCACCATGTTCACTTCGAAATTTCCTCTTATTGCATTTCCCACTGGTGTGTAGATATATGATTCAATAACTTCTCCGCACTTCACAACTTCATGTTTTTTCTGCCATATTGTCACCTATAAGTTTATTTCACAATCGTCTCACCAAATTCGTTGCAAAATTCAGACGGTCAATCACATGCTTTCTGGGCATGCATATTTCGGTATCACATATCACGGCTTGACAGGGCATTTCGCACAACCATAATTGACAGAAATGTAGCGTGCAATGGGATGAAACTTGTTTCAAACATTGGAGCTTGCCTAAGATGAATATGGAATGAATTTGCTTTCAATAATAGATTTTCATTGAATTGTCAGGAATTGTTGAAATCTTGAGAATCATTTAAAATTCATTTTTTACATTTGCACTATCATAAAAAATTCATCAGAACGTACAGTGAACAAGTCTTTTGTTTGGCCTTCCGATGTAACTTGATGGATGTACAATGAGAACTAATATTGTATGATACACTTTTACAGTAATGTGGCGTAGTATTCGCACATTGTCAAAGGAAAATCCAATTATACATCTTCGAACCACATATTTGCTGATGAGCAATGAAAAAGAAATCACGCTATGCCGGGCGAGGGCTTTTACCTGAAAATATCAATTTCATTTCATCAACAGATACCCAGAATGTTCCCTGAACATACGAACTGTTAGAAAGGAGAGTATCTTACCTCATTCAACAGCCAGCCGCTCCTGCAAGTTGCTTTTCTCTCCGTAAAGCATTGATGATCCGAAATGCACCATTTACAGATGGAGTTTTTCATGCACATTGAACATGTTCTGTAGTTGCTACAGTTTAGAACAGTGAAATTGTGTCCACCATAGCTTATTCCTTCTTGCGTAATGATGGTAACATCGTACATCAGTGCCTCTGTAACATATTCGCAGTCGAGCCACACTTATTACATTTCCATCTTCTAAACAAGGCCATGGGTTTCAGGGTAATTTCAATAACATTCTTCCTCATTGTAATAGTATATTGTTTCGGTGGCAATTAATTAAACATAACTATGATTCTGGAAAAAGGAGCATTTAAATAAACATGGTCACAATACATTCATTTAATAGTTGCTCACGATAATGAAAATCGGATCGGCGTTAACCGGTTGTCCGATTGACTATTATGATTAACGGAAAAGGGCAAATATGAAATTGTTGACGAGGCTAAACTTCATGTGCGTAACTGCAATAATTTTACGTGGAAGAAATCAGTAATGAAATCAATTTATTGACATCCAAAACGTGCACTTAATGCATGAGGTAAAAAGTGAATATTATGAGGAATCTCGTTAATTACGCTTTTAAGGGGTTACGTAATTTTTTCCTTCAATATGCAGCTGAATTTCAGAAATAACAATGTGTGATCAAAAATAAGTGCGTAAAGAGTGTACTATTAAGTAAACATGGGAAATAAATATGGAGCAAGAAGCTGTCTTGGACAAGGGCAATATTTGCTTCCACAAAATGAGTTTTATGCGAATTAAAATCTGCAACCTGAATGCAAAGTTGGATATAGTAGGAAAGCACCATTGCTAATGCCACTATTTAATCATTATAATGTTTCTAAATCAGGAATTACCAATGACTATAATGAATGAATAAACCATATTTCCGTGAGATGGCAAACCATTGACATTGGAGAGATTTGGGATGCGGCATTCCAAATGATCTCTCCAGCTTCCAAAGGACGAGATAATCTCGGCATCTCGTTGAAAGGAGCATGTCACATTCTCTGATGGACGCCAATTTCTTGGTGTTCCGGAAACCATAACTCGAATGACTGCCTGTGATGAAAAATGAGAAGCGTTTCTAGCCAGACAGTTCTTATGCAGACATTGGTGGTACACACGTATGTTAAAACTGCGTCATCCTTTCATTCCCCCCATATTTTCCTTCTGCTATTCCACATGAAAAGGAAATGACACAGGTATTGTTACCGATACAAGACGCGCTTGAGGGCAAAATTCCATGGTGGAAGTATTCTGTGAATGCCATGACGTTCTCGTACAATATGGTTAGTTTGAAAAATGGTCTTTTCCTGGTTACAAAAAAATTGCGTCACGAGGGACATTCGTACGCATATGGAAAATGTATGCAACTTTCTGGTATCGGTAGTTGAAAAACGCAGGGGTTTGAGGGAACTCTCATAGAATGTTTCCATCCTAGTTTAGCTGAGAAGAAAACCATCAAGCTTCAACCGGGAGTAAGTCTCTTACCTCCTCTTCAGTAAGTTCCCTTAAGCCGTATGCCGTTGGCTGAATATCTTCAATTTTCGGGCAGGCGTCCCATTCTGTTCTCTCGCGATGAATATGTTCCACGCAACCAGACATGCTCATGCACCTATATGGTTATAAAGAAAAGTAGACTTTCCTTATTCTCGTCTGCAATCGCGCCATCGTCTTTGCACACATATCTGCAATGATATTTCTCCCTTGGGGAAGCTTAGGAGTTCATAACGATAGTTGCCTCTAGATATATTACAACCAGTTCTCTTTCAATAAAGCTTGAGTTTAGCCTTTCGGGTGATTAGGGCATATATATCCAATCACACTAAACTGCCACACTTCTGCTTACAGGATATATATCCGATTTCTGAAACTCGCCAAGTTGTTTCATTGATTAAGGCGTATGCATTTGTCTTTTTTGTGCTGTCCTTGCCACGTACTTGCTATTTCAACGCTTCGTTTCGTTCGAATCAGAGCCTGGATTAAGTTATTTTCGTCATGTGGCCATTCTCAAATAATAATAATGAACATTTTCCATGCAAACATGGTCCTCCCAGCAAGAGAAGTCATTCGGTCTTAGATAATACACATGAAGAACTAAACTTCAAGGAAAACTCTAGTGGTGCTCCATTCGACAGGAAAGTAAGAAACATCCCGGGAAATGTTTATTTATCCAATTCAGAACAGCATGCCACATCCAGCTGAAGCTATCCTCAATAGCTATGATGTCGTCGCACTGTAAATCTATCTCATTGTCCCTATTTATTCATTGTTAAAAGTCCCCATAAATATCTTGTTGCAATGACGATCCGACACATTCATTTTGATCATGTTGCGCATCATGATCATAGGTATATACTGTACATATCAATTAACATTACATCGACCATGATATTTTGGTAGTGCAATGTAAGGGGCTGAAAGCATTTGCGATGTTCTCTTCGTTATAGGGAAAATGTCGACCGATACCCAAACATATTAGATACCACGTAGTTCAACGTTTCCTGATTCGCCTGAGACACCCGGGACATTAAAAGTTGCTTCAGATCCAGAGATGACTCACTGTTTCCTTCCTGGGCACCATGCACAAAGCCGTTCTTTGGATATACATTCATCACATGATTGGTAGGACGAGCAATCACGTATTCCGATACGACGGAGCTGAAAAAATAAGCATGGACTTGGAAAATGGCCGGAAGAGCAGGAATTATGTGATTAGGTATAAATGCTTAATAACCTCTTTTTGAGTGAGAATAAGAAGTTCTGATGAGTTTCCTAGCCTGGCATGACTGAGGGAGAGAATCGAAGATCCATTAACCAAATTGTGCAAATCCACTTCATGGTGTATCTCATTCACCACCAACTGAAATGGAGAGGCATTATCATAAAGAGAGTGTTCGTTGTAGATCAATAGGAAGCGAAGCTCCTTTCCTAAACGTGATCACGCTTGGCCTATTCTGTAACGGCCGTGACTGCATTTTCTCAGCACCAATCATGCACCCAGATGATGCATGATGCAGCCATATCACAAACCACATAGAAAATCTGTCAAATATTAAGTAAAGCCCTGGAAATTAATTTTATAATAGTAGTAGTTCTTCCTCATGCATCAGCATGAAACATGTATTAATATCTCCCAATATTTTTAAAGGTAGGCCTATTAGCTGAAAGGTCCGGCTACCATCATGATCCATGATGTTATTAGGTCCTCAAAATAGCCATTGTAAACATTCAAGTTTCTTAAGTGTGCAATATTAAAAAACATTGCGAGGGAGCCATAGCTTTAACCAAATACTACCAGACTAATTATTATCACCGAGGAATGGCTGACATTTTTGTTTTTTCAAGGATTTATGAATGTTATACGAGCTAGCTACATGCTGTGAAACTCTTGCCATCTCTTATTATCACAATCGCTCAGGGTAAGATTTCAGTGGGAAACATAATGAGGTTTTAGCGTATATCAGCCCACAAAGCATCGTCTTTCAGAGTACAATGCACACGTCCTTGGTGAAGTTATTTCATATTCGAAAAGATTCTTCACGTACGTTGGCGTAGCTACAAAATGTTCAGTTGAGTTTAAGCCTCAGCGTGTGTAAGGTGATTTTGCGCATCATGCATTTCTTCCGGGTGAAAATTTACCAGCTATAGAACCTGAAACTATGTATATGGGTCGCTGTTGAGAATTAGATTCAGGAAATATCCGAAATTTGAGGTACCTCAATTGGGGTACGTTGGGGTGAACCATTTATAAAGTATTTTCCTCTAATAACTTTCCCTGAATAGAAACTGGCAGATACAGAGATAAGAAATGCAGTAAGCATGTGATTCTCATTTGAATGTCCTTTCAGGGAATATGATTGGTTTCGGGTCGGGCACATATGCGAGCATTTATTTTCCGAGTGGTTGGGGATGTATTCTCATTATTTATACTTGACCATGACTTGCCCTCCTGCAGTTGTGTTTGAAAATAAGGCAAATGATAGTAGGGAATTTCGGAGGGGGATCTTTTGAGACAGATGTAAGAAACTCTCATCACATAATGTTTCGGGACTCCAATTTTCCATTGAATGCACAGCAATTGGGAGGATTTTTACTTCACTGTGAGAATCCCCTGGCACAATGCAGTTTCACCAATCTAAAATAGATTAGATAATCTAAAGATATCGACAACATATCCTGATCAATCAAAACGGTTAGATTGCATTAAGAGTGTATGCCATACAAATATACCAGTATATTTTTTAATAATTGGAATATGAATAGAATGGCGTGTCAGGATAATTTTAAAATTGCAGGCTTAGAAGCCACGTTGAATGAAGCATTGGGAAGTTCATTTTTGGTCATGATGCCGGAGGCAATGCGATGTAACAATAAAAACTGCATAAAATTAATTCTTCTTGACAACTAGGATGAATAAGCATAATGGGAGTTTGCATTGTAGATACATACCTAGTAATACTTTTTATGGTCAGTTCTCAGTGCTGTCACAAAAACATTCATGAAGTCAATTTAAAAAAAAACACATGGAATCTACTTAATTTGGAAGGCGGGGAGGGGGTTGAACGTGCAAGTATTTAGATTTAATTTGCCTGAAATTAAACGAGTAATGAGTAGGATATGGAATTCAATTTTAGTTACTTATTCTGGTCAGAACCGACATTAAATATGCCATGCTTGGTAAAACCTATTATAGACGAATGAATTACCTCCGATTAATTAGGTTAAACATTCTTGCTTTTATAGCGTCTGTCTGAGAACTGGGTGAATTAAAACCAATATTTTGAAAAACTCTAGCCATACCAAATATGGCCTCCATGAATCTGGTTTTATGAGAAGGAACTTGCAATGAGGAAGCTTGTAACGGATATCATACCTTTTTCACAGAGCCTCCCTCCGTTCCCATGGCGACGATGAAGTAGTCCATGTCTTTTCGAACTGCCGCCAGAGCCGTAACTGTTCCTATTGCCTGGAAATGCTCTGGATTTCCAAGCGCTCTTCCCATCATTGGCTCCGTTCCAAAAATTCTCTGATTCACTAGTGGTTCTTTATACCAGTCCTCATTTTTCATGTTCTACTTGAAATATGAAAAAATATATTTGTTATTCTCATTTCTTTGTTTAGTATCATCGGGTGTCTTTCTAAGGCCTCAAGTGTGTGTCGGAAAGTAATAACTCCGTGGAAGAACTGAATAATCATATTGTCCGTCTGATATAACGGATTTGGGGTATTGACATTTTTAATGTACCAGGAAGGTTAGGAGTCACTTTCATAGTTCACACGGTCGTGGGAGGCATGTTATTATTCGTAGAAGTACCAAACTCAGTGCGTGAATCGATTCGACAAGAGGAAAAACAATGAACTCACGTGCGTGACGTCAAAGGAAGCATTCATGGATGTTCAAATGACTCTATGATACGAACTATAACCCTCGCAAGAGTGTTTTATTCTGTCTCTTTACAAATACCACTTTTCCTTGGTCTGAACTTGTGATTTAACAAAATACGACTGTTTAGCTCCGCGCTAGATTTGCCAAAAATCCTTCTTGAGGTTGGGAGGAAGAGTTTATAGCAGATGTGTCGTATTTCATTTCAGTCATTTGGTTCTCTTACTAGAGTTTCCAGCTACTTGCTGTGTTATTAGGTTTTAATGCCTATAGAATTTGAGTTCCGATACGTGCAATTAAGAATTCAAAGCTAAGACTTGGGAATTACGCACGACCACCGGGGTGATAGGAGAGTGGCAAATTGGTCAAGCCAAGTTCCCCGATTCGCCTAAACTTTATGGTGACATACAACGGTTAAGTTTTGGAATTTTCTTCCTAGAAGGAAGTAGGATTTTAAAAAATTCAGCTAGTAGGAAGCTTCGAACTAAGGAAGTACAAAACAGTTATTTGGCTCAAAATCAACTAGGTGAGGTGCTTTTGCACCATTATCATCGGAGGGGTCGCGCTTGCAATTAATATCATAATTCACGTTTTATGCCATATTTCTGCTCCAAAGCAACTAGCTTATTCCATTAATAGTATCGAATGAACTAAGAATGATAAAAAATATATCAAACTATAAGCAAAATTCTCCTCCAATTATATCAAGGCCTGCAATTCTTATGAGCGTGTGCACTAGTCATTTGGGTAAATTGTTCATTAGACATTTTCAGGAAAATATTTGCTCGGAAATGCGTGAAAACTCGGGAACTAGTTACTTTCAGTGCCTGAACTCCTCCTGAGCACTTAAGGAATTGTGCCATTTGGAATTGATCCACAACCCTGAATAATTAGTTTATTCGCCGGTGTTACAGGTTCATGGAAATCCCCAGAGTCCTTCATTTGATCACATTCAAAATGTTCAAAGACGGATCGCAACGAAGGCAGTTCAAGCCACATGAAAATCTATTTATTCCTTGGGTATAGTTACGATACCATCTACATTGGTTACATCAAATATATATAGACGATCGTGACTGAGTGACTGATTGACGCTAATTCTAACCATGTTCTTGAAAGGTTAGAAATCTAAAACTTGGTACACATGTACCTGTTGGAATGCAGAGTTCAGAAAAAATCTGACTTTGGAGGTACATGCCCCAGGGGTACAAATTTTTTTTGGGGGAAACGTTTTTCATGAGTATTTTTGTGACAGATGAGGATGGCATTCAGAGAACCAACTGAATGTGCTGGGTTCCGTTGGTGTAGTCGTAGCATGTCTGACTGGCAATCAGAAAATCCAGGTTCAATTCCAGCCCATACTTAGGTTATCTTTTGCTTTTTTTTTGCCTTCCATGTACCATTACTCAATTCCCCTCCATAACATCATATTCGCTTGAGTAAAACGGAGAGACATGGAAAGTTGAAACTTGGGATGGACGTGCCTACCGAGGCGATGAGTTCAGGAAGAATGCAAACTTTTAGATCCATGCCCTGGGGACATATTTTTGTGAGCCAACGTTTTCAAGTATTGTTTTTGTCCTAGCTTATTGAACTAGTGTGGAAAGATGAAACTTGGTACATAACTGCCAATTAGTATATTGCAGAAAAATTCATACTTCGGAACGAATTGCAATGGGTGCACACATTTCAAAGGTGATATTTTCAACTATTTTTTGCATCAGTTAAATTGATGCATCAGTTAAACTGATGAACATGGAAAGCTGAAACTTAGCATGAATGTGACTACTGAGACAAGGAGTAATATAAAAATGTTAAGTCTCGATACATTCCCTGGGGTAATTTTTTCCAGGTGCGATGTTTTGAAAAAAAAATTGTCGTGGCGAATTGGACAGAAATGGAAAGGTGAAACTTGGCACACGTATAAGTGACACGATATTACTGAGCTGAGGGAGTATTCAGCTTTCATGGGGCATTCCCTCCGGACATAGCGTTAGAGTGGGACGGCTTTTCGAAATATGTTTTCTCACCAGCGAAAAGGGGAAACGTATAATATTGAAACGTTGTGAGCATGTAGTTCACTGAGGATTCATTTCGGTAAGATAAAAATGGTACGTTTCGGTTAAAACGGCTTAAGCACTTTTTTTTGCAAAATGCGTAATTTCACGAATTTTCTGATCCAGCAAAAACAGAGGGCGCATGAAAGTTGAAAAACTTGCCAAATAAGTACCTGATGGATATATGCATGAAGAAAAAATTCTACTTTCTAATATATATAGACCATCGTGACTAACTGATAGACGCTAATTCAAAAACGGGGCAATGTATGAGGCTGAAACTGGGTGGTATGGAGTTCCCTGAGTCTCTACTTCAGAAGAAAATTTATTTTTCGCTAAAACCCATCACGGCTCTTTCTGAAGTCCCATTTTACTGATTTTCCTTTTGATCCAACGAAACAGAGACAGAAAATTTAAACTTCCCTCAGAAGTACCTTTTTAATTGCTGAGTACAGGAAAAATCCTACTTTTGAAATATGTCTCCTGAGTGTAGTTTATTTGAGGGAAGTATTTCAAAATGTATTCTACACCCTTACAAAATGGGACACAAGAGAAGATTTAAAGTTAGACACACATAGAAACAGAAGTAATGATTTTGATAAAATTCGAGACTTTCGACTGCATATGTCACGTATTTCAATGGGGACGTACTTTACGTGTTTCCTTTTTCGCAAAAAATAAATGAATTAATCATTATTCAAGGTAATGGAGCGCCGAAGGCGCGACCATAGCGAGTTTGTTTGCCCGAAAGGCAAACAAACTCGCTATTATAGTAATAAAGATAAAATGGGCTAGCGAATTTTTTCGAATAACATGATCTCATACCAACAATTGTATTTCATGATGGTTGAAGAAAATACATAAATTTAGGATTTATTGATGAGGCATTATCCACCTATTGAAGTCATTATCGCAAAATATAATGGTGGTGAGTGCATTGATGGGCCGAATGCGACAACATCTGAAGGTGCTTCGCGCATGCTATTGATATCGACTGAGGAAAAGTTTAGCAATAGACGAAAAAAGGAATGGAAATATACAATTAAATTGCTGTTGAACGAAATGCCCAAGCTGAATTTTCAGCAGTTGAGCTGCCTCAACGTATGCTGCGATACTTCACATTAGCAATCGAGAATGGCATCTATATACGCTGTAACCCTGCCTCTATTGGTAATCAATTGCTGTCGGAAATGACAAGTCACCTCTTCGCGATATGAAAGTTTGCCTGCAAATAACTGAGCAAAACGTGTTTGCCGACCCGTCAATGTGCGTTCGCCGACATCCTTGAAATAATGGAATACATTTCGACTAGTTAACCCTAATCCGGGCAAGGTGAGTCCGTTGGACTCACTACGACATATTTCGGTCTTTTACTGTCATTATTTTTTTCGTAGAAATATGACCTTTCGTGACTTCGTCACCTTGCTCGTGCTCTTCAAAAATACAAAGAAATTTACAAAGAAATACATACCGTAACCTCAGCAGACGGCCTTATTTTACATGTGAGTCTGACAGACTCACCTTGCCCGGAATAGGTTGTAAAAAAACTTGCCCGGATGAGGGTTAAATGAAAACGTGCACGAGATTGACCCAATTGTTCAAGAGATCAGGAGTTATTTGTCAAAGGATAAAAACTTTCAGGTATTTATTGGTATTCATTTGATGTGAATGTCATGGAGGGTGATGCTTGGGGTAATCCTCGCCATGTCACCATTTAGGAGGGGGGACATTTATTATTTTGAAGATGATGGCCTTTCTTGATAATTCCTAACACTCACCAAGGAGGACTAGATACATGCATTTGGAATGGAATCGCTCTTCCGATGTTGAAACGTAATTTGTTGAAGCAAAAGCTAGATGACACCCTTTCAGATCTAATGCCTCGCATAAGTTTTCACTCATGAGTATAGATCTTGTATACCGATTGTATCGAATCAATGGACATTCTCATTTTAGTAGTCGATGCATTTTGGAAAGCACTCATGCCTCCAATGGTATCGGGAATCAACTCATGTAATACTTTAATTGACACAGGACGAATGTTGGGGCTTTCACCCACATTCATCTGGAAGCCCATCATGGATGAGAATATCGACACGCAAAAGTATCTATTGGGTTGGAAAAAAAGTATTGCAACACTTTAACACTTTAAACAACACTTTAAACTATTTATAAACATTTTCAAAGGAATGATGGGCGGGGCTTTGTATTTGTATATGCTGGAATGTTCTCGAAGCTTCTGCCCTCGGGGTATATAAGGCGGCTTCTGCCATCAGTTGCCAGCTATGGCTCCGATCGAACGAGCAACCCTTCGCCCCATCGTCTAATACGAGTTCCTCGAAGAACGCTCTGCGAAAGCCGCCGCGGACAACATCTGCGCTGCATTCAAGGGCAACGTCGTCCACTATTCCACGGTGTCTCGATGGTTGAAACGCTTGGAATCTGTCAACACGACCTTCGGAGATCGACCACGCTCAGGACGTCCATCTACAGTCGATATAGACGAAGCCCTGCGGAACGCCCTCAACGCGAAGCCGAACGCCACCACTCTCGAATCGGCGACTACACTTGGAGTCACCCATTTGGCCATCGGCAACCATCAGTACGACCTTGGCTATTGGAAGGTGTGCTCGACATTGGTCCCTCATCGGCTCAGCGACTCTGACAAAGCAAGCCGTTTCAGTGTCTGCGAATCACTGCTCTTTCGTCCGCACAGAATGGACCTTCTGAAGGAAATCGTTACTGGAGATGAGAGCTGGGTCCTCTACGTCAACCATACTCGCAATAGTCAGTGGCTTCCACGAGGAGAATTACCGCCACACGAACCGAAACCAGGGTTCCACGAGAAGAAGGTTCTTCTCTGCTGTTGGTGGGATTCATAAGGAATGTTGTACTATGAGCTCCTGCCAACCGGTACCAGCGTGACTGCCGTCGTCTACGCTGCTCAACTTCGGAAGTTGGCTGGCGTCATTCAGAAAGAGCGTCCCAAACACGACAAAGTTCTCCTTCTGCATGACAACTCTCGTCCACATGTTGCGAATATGACTCGCCAGACGATTTCGGAACTGGGCTGGGAAGTTTTACCCCATCCAGCGTATTCTCCGGACTTGCCCCCTTCCGACTATCACTTGTTCCTNCTGGAAAGTTTTACCCCATCCAGCATATTCTCCGGACTTGGCCCCTTCCGAATATCGCTTGTTCCAGGCCCTCAAGAATCACCTGCGGGACGAGGCCTTCAACGATCGAGCACGGCTCGAAAATTATGTCAGCTGTTTCTTCGCTTCGCAATTGCCAGAGTTATGGGCAAAGGGCATCGAGCAGTTACCCGTGCGTTGGGAACATGTCATAGACGACAATGGTCATTGCATTGTAGACTGAAATTCCATTTCAATAAAGTTATAAACTTTTTAAAAATTTGCGCAGAGTGTTGCAAGACTGTCTTTCCCACCCAATTAAAAAGCAGACCTCCTGGCCTTAGGCTAGGCCATCCACAGCCTAAAGCGCCAGGCCTACAAGGCTCTGCCATTCTATGCATCGGCTTTGGCATCTTATCCGCATAGGCATCATAATTAGTGGCGTCCGATTATTCAATGGCGCAGCTGAATGTGAATACGTATTGTGCTTGCGACGTCCGCCAATTTGACTGCCAGGGTAGCGGCCGCTAGCACATTTTAATGGAAATTGAGGTGGAATAAAGAAAAACTCAAAGCACCAACCCAGGTACAGATTTGTCATTCTAGTAGCTCTTTTACCACTGGAATTATCATCTTCACCGCACCCTAAGCATCCTACCTTGAAATAAATTAGAACCGTCATTGGTACGGCATAGGCCCATATAAAAAGTCTCGGAAGTGCGTTTGATGGTCCGGGCGTCCACGCTGTGTGGATATGGGAGGACAGTATACTTGAAGTGTAGGATGGCAGATGCAACACTTCAAGCGTACAGCTAATTACGCGGCCGCGAGCAGCTGCTCTCTCCCATTGTCTACTAAGGATTCGTCACGCACGAGGACTGGAAGGAAAGTGGATTTTTTTGTCGACGACGGACATCCGACATAGGTGGAAAACTGGACATGCGCAGCTGGTCGTGTTCTCCGGTTGCTATTGTTACTGCGAACAGACGGAATGTGGAAAAAATAGTCACATACCGACGGCTAAATCCGGCCTTTCCCAATGGTACCAATGAGAATGCCAGATAAAAAGCTATGAGATAAGGTTAAGGAGCTTTTGTGCCAGAGGAAGGATATTTTCACGAGCGTTAATAAAAGGCATTGTCAGCAGAAGAAATTCTTCAATTATTGAATATAAAATTCTCTTTTTAACGTCCACTGAAGGGGGGCTTGGAAGTAGACGAATACTCGTACATCTGTAAGACGATGAATGACTTTGAAATTGGAAAAGTATCTGAATTATTGAAATGAGATATATAATTAATAAGTTTTTATCATAATATTTCAACGCTTGTAATGTAAAACGATTGCTTTTTTTAAAAAAAGAAACTTGTAATTTCAAAATCTCTGAATTCCAACTTCATCTCCCCGCCTGAAAATTGCATTCTACGTAATAACGATGTGACTCCTGCGTTTCTCCGTTATCTAGGCAGCCGATGTTCCCTTAGTCTCTTCTAGGGAATGTAAGATGAGAAGAAAACATGGTTGGTATCTAGAGTTGCTGATGAAAAAGAATGTTTGAGGACTCACATGCTTTTTGCATGTACGCGATTCAAGGGTGAAAAGACCATGCGTTCCGACTCCTTTGAGACAGTTCGAAACGACGTCGTCGAACTTCTTCTCGATGCCGGCCATCGAATACAGGCAGAGAGTGGGTGTCAATGAGCCGTTAGAAAATGTAATAAGCAAATCCTCATAGTTGTCGGTCATAGAAAGAGCTGCAGCAGTCGCAGTAATGAGATCGTGACAAGTCAGGCGAATCCCTGTCAAGGAACCATAGAGGTAATCCACTTCTTCGTGCTGATACACTCTTGCCAACATCGTCATGCTATCGTTCACCAGGATAAAGTAGCTAAAACTTTTATATTGAAATCCATGAATGATGTGAAACAGGAAATCAGCTCTCTCGCTGTGGAATTCGACGGAGGCTTGACCGAAGCTTGTTGAGATTGTTTGAAACTGTTTCTCCTCCGTGCAACTTAGACTTCTTGATGAGAGGAGTGGAGGATTTAATTCTATGCGATGGATTTTGAGGCTTGAGTTCTTGGGTAAATTCGAATATCCGACATATAAGACAATTTCGTCCAGGGGACCAGAAGCAACGAAACTAACAACTGAAGCATCCTCATAGGTTTCCCGTATGATCCCTGAATGCAATGACGAGCAAAGGAGATCAGAAATATCACTGGAACGCCTTATTTCACATGCATCCTCTATTGTGCAGGAAATCAACACCTCATTCTCTTCGTCTAATGCAAGAAGCATTACTTTCCCCTCACCTAATAGCTTCAAATTCTTCACAATTTCCAAATGAGAGTCCACATGTACGAGCCATGCTCCGGTGCTGTTCATACCCCCCAGGAAGATATTGCCAGTTTTATGACTTGAAATCATTCGATTGAACGCCAGGTCACCAAATTCTTCACGGACTGGTGAAGCAGGGAAGATGTCACTGCTGAGACTCAGTGATGTCCGCAACCACAATAGTACAACAAAGGACACTTGGACATTCTCTACATTCTTCATATTCCAGCGCACACGATGATTGAAGCACCGAAGATAGCAACTGT
Organism: Darwinula stevensoni; assembly: GCA_905338385.1. NCBI lineage: Eukaryota > Metazoa > Arthropoda > Ostracoda > Podocopida > Darwinulidae > Darwinula > Darwinula stevensoni. The sequence continues at coordinate 151,359 of CAJPEV010000016.1, read as the reverse complement.
TTCAGTGGAAAACACTGCCAGGACTGTGCAACCGTATTGATTAACGGAGGAAGCTCCTGTGGAATTCCCGACATTGATAAGATAATTGACGCACTAACTCTCTATCTCCCCACGCATGGACTCAATTTCGGCACGAGTGAATTGAAATTCCGTGCACAAGTCGCTCTCAGGTGGCTGACTTTAGAAAAATGCATAGTTTTTTCATGAACTCTCTGGTGGGACGTTTTACAGGGGCGTCTTTTCTTCAGAAGTTCTCTCACCAACGGAACAGCCATGTATGCTATAAAGCCGCATTTTTTATATGGAAAAAGTGGTTGGCGGTGTGCCATCTTTAGGAAAAAAACATCGTTCATGTATATCTCCCTTAAAACACATTTATTGGGCAGACCCTTCCCAAACATTGCTTCAGGCAAACATGTTGCAATATAGGGAGATGTTACACCCTGTATGAGAAATCCGGCTAACTAGTAGTTATTTCAGCAATACATTTAGGTAAAACCAACTTAATGGGTACAGCTGATGTGGGTACATTTGACGGGTCTGTTTTTCAATTTTAATTCATTGCAGCGGAAAGGGTTATTATAGATGTTTGTACTTCAGACGTTTGTACTTTCATCTTCTGTGTGGAAGTAGAGGTCACCGGGAAATGGTTTTTACTTGATAATGGCAGTCCTTACAGTTTTTCAAGAAAAGGACAATAATGAAGAGAAATTCCAAAGGGGATCATATTCGAGAAAGCTACGAATCCCGTATGCTTTAGTTTTCGAACCTCCAGTAGCATGGGACCTTCCACCAGCCAATATTCATGGACTGTTCTGATTACAATGGGCAGGGAAGTGGTTAATATAAGCGGAGAATCACAAAACGTAATTTATCGTGAAAGTGATTACAATGAAAATTTGAAGTAGGCATTCCACCTAAAACTATGCCTGTGTTCCCCACATCTAAAACGAACAAAAGTTATTCCGAAGTGTTCACTGCCCTAAGTAGACAAAGCAATCCTGCTCAGCGCGCAAACACAGCTCTCGTGAAATCATGTGAATCGGACTGTTCTTCATATCCCTTATTTGCTTGTCATAATGCCTTCCTAACTTAGCGTCTGATGAACAAGCAAAAATAATCCGAATATCGGAACGACCCTGATAAGAGATGCCCATACAACACCAAAGGAAGCTAAAAATCGCCTAACTGTCGTGAAACGACAAACGACATCCGTAAATTGATTGCAGCTTTCGCAGCCGGACGTGACACAGCTCATCATCGAAATACAGAATGGGTGACTTTTATTAGAATTGAGAGTGCATTATATTTAGCTTAAAATTCGGGAATACAGTATCGGAGACTTACGACATGCTGCACCTCGCTAATGTCTACTCCAGCTTGTATAACGATTTTCTTTGGCGTTTTCGTGATGGGAAATCTACCAAAGACGACTTACACTCTGGACACCTCTCGACCCCACGAATCAACAATGGTGTCCACTGTGTGAAGAACATGGTACACTCCGACAGGAGAATTGCAGCAAAGTATGTGATACAGGAGACGAACATGTCAATCGCGACCTGCTATGCCACCATCACCCTGCCAAATGATAATGTCTAGAAAACCACGTAATCTAGGGTAATTGGAGAGATCAATATGTGTTCAAACTATGTGTTCAAACAATATGTGTTCGCGCACTGATTTATTCTTGAGGTAACACAAAATTTTAGTTATATTGGGCTATTTGGCTATTGAGAGCTGTCTTCAACAAAGTGTTACCTACTATTGGCACGCAGACACTTTGTCCAGCGCTCCTGCGACCTTCCGGACCATTCCTTGTAGTCCTCTTTAGTTATCCCCTGAAGCGCTATCGTCTCATTGTTTCTCATCGTCTCATTGTTTCTCATCGTCTCAATATCTTCAAATCTCCTCCCCTACTGCGCTCATTTCAACTAGGAAAATGAAGTCACATGGAGCCAAACCAGTCGAGTAAGGCCGGTAGTCGAGAATATTGATGACATTCGTCATTAATTAGTGTTACACCGAGACGCCAGTGTGAATTGGGGCGTAGCCATGTTCCAGAATCAACGCGTCTGTCATTCACTTCTCTCTCCCTTTCCGTCGGGCAGCTTCACGAAGGCGATTCAATACATCCAGATGAAAGGACTGGTTCAACGTTTCACCCCTTGATACGAATCCGGGATGAACCAGCTTCGCAGAGTCAACAAATTCATCGGGAAGGCCTTCGAATTTTTCCGCGCACTGATTTATTATTTTGTGGTTTTCACGAACGTGTATTCCATTAGGAACTGTGTCGTTTGGTTTTTGGTGTTGCAAAAGTTTAGTCCTTATTTTAGAAAATAGAGATGTGTCATATCATGTCAAACTGGATTCCTGATGATTATAGGGTGAGGAATCTCAGAAAGGAATATACATAAGTAGTGAATAATGCTTGAAATAACAAATGCCTCCACATTTTGAAGAAAATGAAGGTATTGGTGCTAGCGTCTCTTACCTTATGGATTTAAATAAAGAACCCTGGTGTGTCGGTCAGATCCTCACATCTAATTTACGTGAATGATCATGGTTGAGGGAGTGAGCGAGCAGCGAATGGGGGAGTTATTGTCGAGGATTTTCCACATTGGTTTAGTAGCTGAAATACGATACAGTAAAATAGTTCTTGATTTCGAATAAAATCCGATTCGTGGATTAAATTCCTCCTGAGAAGAATACTTTGGGCTCCAACCCGCCACCCCCCCCCCCAACTAACAAATTCAAAAGAGTTGCATTTTACTTACCAGCAGTGAAATATACTTCTTAAAATGTGGAATGGGAGTGACTTCTCGCCGTTTTTTATTTCGATCAAGAGTCTCTGATGGGGCAGTTTATGCTAGTGAAGGCGCATTAGGCCATGCATTATACAATAACCCCTAGTGCTCAGAATGTAAAACGTCGCTTAACTTAGCAACGGAAACTTCCTTATATAGGTTTATGTTGCCGTTTTAGTTGCTAAATTTTTTTGCTGAAATATGAATATTAATTTTCATTAAGCTAATTTAACTTTTTTTCAGTAGCATCATTTACCCAGAAGAAGCACGATGTGAAAAATAGCCTTATATCTGTTGAATATTACATTTTAGGGGGAAACCCCCGATATATTCTTTAGAGAGAGGGCTATTTCTCCTGCAACGTACACCTGGGAAAAATAATCCAAATTTGATACGCATTTACGATGGGGGATATCGCAAGAAGAGGAATGATTTCAAAGTAATCCCCATGTAACTATTTTCCTTTAGTTCCTTAATAGAGTTGACAGTAAGAGAAGGAAGCGCAATGTTGCTCCAGGAATCCTATCTTTTCAAGGTCATATAACAATTTTTACGTGATGATCGATTCTCCAAATACGAAGCCAACTTAATTGAAGCTGTTGATTGCGAGGGGTTTTTTCAGATGAGTTGCAGGGTAGTAAGTATTGCATTCATATGACGTATGAAGCATGCCGCGCGTGTGGAAACATCTTCGAAGAAAAGGACAGGAAGCAATGCAAATTACACGGGTGTCTCATCACAAGGCGTCTGAGTGTGGTCTTCTCCACTATGTTACCAGTGTTGATGATAATCCTATATCATTTGGTTTTTTTTTCTACGATTGCATTGCGCAAATGCGTTTCCTGCCCTTGAAATAGCAACACTTCAGCAAGAAAACATAAATCCTCTCAAACCGGTTCTTATATTAATCAATTTCGACGTAGTATCCAGTAACTTAAAAGAGCGAAGATAATGTACCTTTAAATATTGTTCTGGACTATTGCAGAGATGGTGTGATATGATGCAGAAGCTTACGTAATTGATATTTTCATTGCAAGATTAGATCCAATTTGACTTAGTCACGCATTTATTGACGGTCAAATGATCATGCTTAATTTGGTCACTCATGTCGAATCAGTTGGCAAATGTCTGACTTCTTCATTAAAATTGTATAACATTAATATAATACGAAATATCGGAGGTCTTCCTGTTCTGCGGCAGAATTTCATGCTATTATCGAGTTATAAACCTTTACCTTGAGTCAAAATTTTCGTTGATTTTTCTCTTTCAGAGTTAAGTCATTTTGGTATTGCATCATGAGCGTTGCTTCATGTTGAAGGGATTAGAATGTGAATAAATTGTTTGGGATGTAAATGTTTGAAGGATGAGATTTTCGTAGGCACCGCTGATATTTTGCTCTTCCTTTTGTAACGGGCCCTTTTCAAATGGTGTTGCAATGTGCTTTTAATGTAAAAAAAAAACAATATTAGCGGTATGACTTCTAGCAATCATGCCACTTGCCATGTTCATTGTCAATATTATAATTACCGTTCAAGTGATTGCAGGATTATAGTTTAAAATACATTAATATGACGATTTCTATCGTCGGAATACAGCACATATCCAAAACAATGCAATGTTGTATTTCATGACTGAAATGCTGCGTTTTCCTTAATATTCCCCAATGGATCAATCCTTATATTCCATGTAACATTTTCATAAAATGATATCTTGTGTATGACATTTTCATGTCTTGTGATTGAAGAAACGTTGCAATTTGTGCTTCATGCTATTACTCCCTCAGTTTTGACTAAAATGAGGTAATAATTGATTTCACGTAATGTGATCAGTGCGTCATGCCGCAAGATCCATGAATCTGTGTTCAACAATACAAACACTGGCTTCAAATTGCCAAATTAGGATTTATTCAAGCAGTGATTATTATTGATCATGTAAAATCTCTATTTTAGCAAGATAAATATATATGTGAGATCTTCGTTGCACTTATTTTGTTGCTGCCTACGAATCACGATAAGGATTCAAGATCAAGGGCATGAGAAAATTCTTTCTCTAATGCTTCGTCTTTTGCTTCCAAGGCTTCCTTCAGCTGCCTCCTGAAGTGCTTAGCAGAGTCGAACAGTTCTGTGAGTGCATCATGAGTGTTGAAGGTCATTCTTTCGGCCTGGAAAGGGACAACATGGATTAATATATATGTACATACATTCTATACACTTCTATGCACGTGTATTACATTTTTTTTGAGTTGCAAAATTTGCTGTCATTCATCTCTTTACACTCTGGAAAACATTTACGCTCACAGGCATCCCAAGACAATACTCTTAAGTGGCTGGCGGAAAATACATTTTAAAATTGATTATCGCATTGCCAAAGTCTGAAAATCGAAAACCTTCCCCAAAAGGTGCTGAGCTATTCTGCATGCGGTGATACTTTCGTCTAAGTCAAAGACACGTATTTCCACATTCGCACCATCCCTGACAATAACTTCAATGTCATAGAACGAACCGTGGAAAGTTCAGCAAGAAGGGCTGTCATCTCCTGATGTGTGACAGAAGGCATCAACTTGATGTTCTTGTAGTACTCTCTGACCCACTTCTTATACACAAGAATATCCTTTGCATATAAAAGTCTTGCATTCGGGCTGTCTTTTCCTGATTCAAGAGAAACAAACGTATGCATTCCTTCCTCTTCGTTTCACAAATTGGATGCATATATTCTTCTTTGTCAATGGTTATTATGGTTACTATGCTTTCCAATGAAGGATTTTTAATGGTTCCTCGATTCAAGAGAACACGGAACGTTTCCAGGAATGTTCTTCTGAAGCATGAAAATTTATTAGCGAATGCCATCCGAAGACACATATTGATTAAGATGATGAATTGTTTGAGCGGCAATTCAAATTGTCATATAAAATCCATTATTTTCACCGAAACTGGTCAGCTGGTCAGTCATGAATGGTTTAATACTGCATTGTTCATTCAGCATCATTATTAGCATGTGGCGGACTGACTCACATTTTTTTCCATAACCATCTCTGAACAAGCCTTAAGGTAAAAGTGAAGGTTCATACCAACTCGGAAGATAAGTCGTGCTTCAAAGGAGGCTGAAAAGATTACACTAATTCGATTCGTATCATCACTTCATGGTTGTGAATGCAATTTTTACTCAGTGGCTGCAACTCTTAGGTTATTCTGCAAATTATTTTATTTCAGAGAGCTTCAGCGTGTAAAACTTTTGCTAGTTTGAAGAAAATATGCGTTTTGCGTTTTTAAAGTGACATGTACCTGAATTCGGAGGAGCAATGACCAAGCCTTTGTAAAACAATGAATCCTAAGGCATGCTCCTAAAAAGTGTGAAAATACGTTTTAGCGCGCCCGACGTTTTGGGTCATCCAATGTAATATTTCTAGATCCTGAAAGATTGCGCGATTGCATGAGAGAATGGCCAACTTTTGAAGCCAAACGGATTTTTCTCATGCAATTTATGCAACATCTAAAGCAATCTAGAAATCCTGCTCAAGAAGTGCAATTTCGTACCTAAATATCCCGCGGAATTCTAATAAAATATGTCAACGTATTACATTTTCTTCTCGAATGTAAGATATACAAAACAAACGCAGAGAAATAGGGACTGACCAAGTGGGGTGTCGGAGTTGGAGAAGGCAGCCATAAAGGTCTGCGCGATGACGGACAAGCAGGAGTCCACTGTGGGGCTCTTTTGAATGCTGAACACAAACTCCGGGTTCTTCATTATATTAACCCAGAACCTAAGAGGCACACTAATGGAACATACATATATTTAAATGGATGTTCACCTCCAAATGGCCAACATGAGTTATGAGCGACAGGATTCACATTGTGTTCTTGTTACCTGTTGCTTTTCCATGAGTGGAGTGCATCAGAATTCCCGAGGTCCCGATTTTCAGCTTCTTGGTCGAGGAAGTCAAATAGATACTTGATTGGTAAGAGAAGACGTCGACTCTCATCATCCACAGTCAGAATTGCTCGAAACAATTCGTCGACATACGACTGTAATGCTTGCTAGCGAATACGGAAATGGGAAAAAAAAAGTTTATATACTTTATAATGAACTCCGGTTGTCACAATTTTGAAGACAATATGTAAACGGTTAATTATCGTACTCATTAAGAATCTGACGAAGCAGCGAAGCAGAAGCAACGATTTTTACGCCTTACAGCAAGAACGGTGCATATCCAATAGCATTGCTAACGTTATTAGTTTACCCTTTCACGTTTGAGTTAGTGATACGATTAGGAGAAAAAATATTTCAGATTTTCAGAGTAGAATTCAACTGACAGCCATAGAGTTTCCTATAGAGTTCAGCCGTGTATAATATTATCTACTAATATATAATGGACTATGACACGTGACGTCAATGAGACCATGAGGAAACCAGAGAGAAACATAATAAAGGTGTTGTCCACATTAGTGGAGGCAGAATCTGAAAGATGTAATTGCCAGATATTACGAAAGAAAGACAATTTGCTATTTTATGAGGGATATAGACATAGGTATACATATGATGGTATAGTAATGACAAGATGGTACTTACATTCTGATTAAATCGATGACATATTTACTTTGAATAACGCTCCTGCAATAGAGCGTCTGCCTTACCTACGTTGATGTCTCGTTTTACTTCATCCTTCCTTTTTTTCAGCAATTGACTGTTGCGCCCATCTACCACAACCCAAATACATGAGAAATTTTCATAATAAATAATACCACGCCAATCCCACCTTTGTTGAAAGAAGCCGAGTGAGATAGACTTCAGGAATCGTTCTGACTTTCTTCCCCTGTGGATGTTCTTCCTCTTCTCGTACCAGATGCCACTTCCGCAGCTCTCCCTGTGGGACAGGAGGTTCTTGGGGACGCTTTGGGAAAGGGTTCTTTAAGAAAACTTTATGGTTCTGCCTCGGAGTTGCGGGAGAACTATGACAAGAAATGAGTGGTTGACTGCATTTTATTCCCCCGCTATCTTCTCCTTCTTCTATCGTCAGGTTTGGCACCAGTAGCAAAATTGACTCGTCAGTAACCTAAAAAATAATGTCATCGGATGTCATATGTCTGTCCAATTCCGTTCTGGTATGCTATAGAAGCACGTGGAAGAGGGGTTTCTCTGGTATGACAAAATAATTGTAATGCACTTTTTTTATGGAAGCCCGAAACCATATTGTTTTATGTTAATTTCCTGAATCTTCATATGAAATTGGGAATGCACTAATGGATGCCCGCGAGGCATAATTGAAGTAAAGGAACTCAGACGATACATGTCCGAGAATGTGTATAAAGTATGTGATACAAATCAACAGGAATATCTGAATATTTGTGAACGCGAACTTCGTAACTCATCCGAAAAGAGTTAGGAAGCTGATTTGCTGACTGATGATTAATGCGTTATAAGTAAGGTATTTGCTTTATCCACAAAAGTTTATATATATTTTCGCTTACCATATTTTCACTTCCAACTGTTGTGCCGACAAAGTGCAAGTCAATATGTAATAAAATGATCTTAAAACCTAGGAATGATGTATCTCTGTAAGTATCGGTTAACCGTTCGAGTAGAACATTTGAATAGATTTAAGCTTTTCCTTAGATAATAATCAGGAAAAGGTAAGAAGAAAAGCATTAGAGGAAGAGATCACATCAAACACTGAGGGAATTTTTTTTTAATGAAAGAGATCATTACTCGGTAGTGATGGAGGGTGTTGATTCGAATCCAACCGTCTTCTACAACCGAGGTGTGGTCTTCGTCTCGAAGGAACATCGGTTTCGATACCCCCGTCTGCCATTCTGGAATATTAATATATAGTAAGGAAATTAACATCTGATTCAATTTCCCTCTACACATCTCTAATTTCAATAGACCGCTAAGAAAGTGGATTTTCGCGGAGCATTCCAATGCCGACAAATATGATATATTTCATATGCTATTAACATGCCGATGTGAAAGAAGGTCTCAGGGACTTGCACGATCATGCTTTCTTTAATAATTTAGCTGTCACTGAGGTGTTAGCGAAATAAATATTGCATTTGCTTTTGATCATATTAACGTATTGACTTGCCGTTAGTTACTGCTGCCGTCTCGTATACGAATGAATTCGATTGTCATCTATTAAGGACTTCGGAGTAGGTCGTAATAGCTGCAGAAGTAACTGCTCAGGGTTTCAAACTGTATGTACAAACTCGGCAGCTAGAAATTGTTTTTTCAATTTTTCCTAGTTAGTCCTGTGCTAGGTGATACAGAACATAAGAAAACTTGGTATATATGTCGTCTGATTTCATACTGAATGAGTCTATAATGTATCACTCTTACAATGAAACTCCCTGTTGATCATATCATATTGAAATAAAAGAGAATAAGGGAGTAAATGGAACAATTTATTGATCATGTAACGGAATTGTTATCGATATTCTAATAAGAAAGCCACGAGAGGTAATGATTGATAAGGCATGAATTATACCAGATCTGATATCGGTTTTTAATTGAAAACTTGATGAAGTAGTTTATATTGCATATCAGCGCTTATATTTGTTTTGGTTATAAAAATGAATCATATCCTGTCGGTCACACTTACTCTTGATTCTGTTCGAATGCATCATTCAAATATAAAACGGCAACCACAGGATAACCGTATCATGGAAAGTGAATGGAAATGGTAAATGCGCATACCTTTGCCTTTAAAGTCCCATTCAAAATCCGTATCATAAAACGTATTTCATAAAACGGAAAACTGGGGAAACAGAATACTAGTAATGCCATTTGTGCTCCTTCAATAGCTATGTCGAGACTCCTGCTTGGAATCATCATGTAATGAATGATGACTCATGTGAAAGATATGGAGCCGTCATTCCTGTATAATGGAATTCGTTATACAGTATCAATTCACAAAAATCTCAGAGCTTCATATATTATGCGTGTTGTTTTTCCCTCGGATCGCTTCAATAGGACATCGTAATGGAGAATTGTATAATAGAGATTGTGATATCATAATTGTTCTCAGTTCAGTTTATTATAAACCATATGGCTCTAAATAAATAAACATGAATTCACTCCCATCGTGAAAATTCCTCATTGCCGCCGATGATGCAGTCTTAATCAAGGGTGGGATATACACGTCCACAAGCATCAGTTTCTCGAGTAAAATGGAAAAGGACTCACGGAGATCTAGTTTGTGCAAAGCGGGCCGGCAGGAGAACGGTTGGCTGCCAAATATCGCATCCAAGGCTTTCTCCTTCACTTGAGATATGCTGTCGCAATCCAGGACGCGCACTTGGACATCCGTCTGTTCCTTACAAGGCTCAAGACCACAGGCATATGAGGTCTGGGATGGCAGAGATATGAACACCGTCTGGAAGAGAACAGGCTTCATCAGATAGTTGAAAATGTTTAGTGTAGTTGGGATATTCTAATACACATTCACTGGGTCTGTTTCATGTCTTCCTATCATGATTGCCAAATCTTCCAGAAACTGTTACATAACCTGTACTAGTGGACATTACAAATGGTTATGAAGTTGCCGCTCTGAGATGTCACCGTCATTGTACTTTGGTTTGACTTTTGTGCATACTGATCAAACATATCAGGGGTCTCAAATTCGTTTCGGTGTGGGGGCCGCATAATCAAGATCGGACCTCTATGTGGGCCAAGGTGAAGAGGTTTTCACTGATTGTATAAATTGGGACTGAAGCGTTTCTCTCTCGGTGTACGCAGGTGGGTCGTGGGTCACATTGAGAGTGTTTGCGGGTCCCATGTGGCCCACGGGCCACGAGTTTGAGACCCCTGCCTGACATCTTCGCTTTCAGAATGTATATTATCTGCAACAATTTATTTATAATGGCGCCGATCGTCCATCTGAGTGTCTCTCTCCCGTCAGTGATGCGTAAGTAATTTGAACCCTTAATGAGGTCCGAATTACCTATGACACATTTTTCTTTTCAAGATTACGTTTGCAATGTTCTCATTGACGTTTCATTTTCTCTTTTTCCTTTTTTGTTTTTTAGGGATGGGAAAGGGAAACTGGTTGCAAGCCCATCCAAGAACACCATAAACTCTCTTATCGCCTATAAAATGTTTTAAAAGGATATTCTGGAAATGCCAGTAGGATATAAATGAAATAAGGACACGCAATGTAACTGGAGGGCAAGATATGAACATGATTACAAGACTATCTCGGAAAGCTATTTTAAAAATGAATTCTTACTGAGCTGTAGATGGGATCAAATTCACCATGTCGCATTAATCAAGAATTACATTTTCAAACTGTGAAGATATTGTGTTCACAATTGGTCTGATATGATTGCAGGTATAGTGTCCAGGCAAGACGTTAACATTATGTGGTACTTTAAGGAGATCACCAGTGACTCGAGTGAGTTTTAATTTGATGGATATTGCTATGCATTTCCGAATGTTGTGATCCATATAAGCACAATTTAGAGAGGTTTAATCAATGACTGTCCCATTCATGCATGTGATTTTTTTTTAAATCGATAGATAGCAAAACAAGTTGGTCAGACAATCAACAAATCTCATTTCCAAACACATCAGAGGTATTTCAGAACACAGATTCCTCACCAATTCCTTGTATTGAATTTTCTCCCGAAGCAATATTTCTTCTGAGAGGCAGTTGCGTGCCTCATGTGTGAAGGCATCTACGGGTTTCTTCCCTATCTGATGCTTCACCGATCTGAAAAGACCGTACAGTGGCTTTCCTGCTCGGTCTCGAAGAAACTTGTACAAGAGAAGGCTTATCCAGATGCTCATCATTTTCTCCACGATGCTCTCTGTCCTGCAGGTGACCACGATATGTAAATCTGAATATTATTATTCAAGGACATAATTCCCATTCATTGAATGCAGAGAGCAATTATAGAGATACCGCTCAGCATATGGTATTGATGTTTTCAGAAGACAAATACTTTAGACTAAAGTAAGGATGGTCACAGAAGCCAACTGAAGTAATTAGAGAGCGGAAGTAAAGTAGGCCTCCTAGTTCGAAAATGCCCTAAAATGGTGCATCATGTTTAAACGACGTTATGCCATAGTCAACATTTTGTATTGGGAAAAATAAGGTTTTAGTTCATTGTTCATGAGGCAGAGAAAGGCAGCAGAATTTAAACTCTACGTCATCCTCGCGAATATCTTTTTCTAGCGAACGTATATTTGGCGATTTTAATAAACGCCCTTCCGCTTTCTATGGGAGAAAGACGGTTTCAGATGTACAAACATGTATTAATACATCCACTATGCGATCGAAATTGAATGGTTACAGTTTGTCAAGATGAGCATCAGTTTTTTTCAGCATCCGTGTCTAAGTCGGACAATGCCATTTACGCTTTTATAGATGGATCATTCTTGAAACTATATTTTAAAGTTTTATATATAAATTATATATACATATATATAATATATTATATCTAATATATATAGACGATCGTGTCAGGGAAGATGCGCTGCTCTAGCCAAAGCAAGATGTGGATNCACAGGTATAGGTGAAATGATATTACTGAACTGAGGGAGTATTCAGCTTTAATGGGGCATCCCCTCCGGGCATAGGTTTTGGGTGGGTCGCTTTTCCAAATACATTTTTTTTCCGCCAGCAAAAAGGGGAAACGTAAAACGTAAGACTGGGTGGCATGGAAATCCCTGAGTCTACATTTCAAAAGAATAACATATTTCATATAAAAAAAAACCATTAGGGCACTTTTTTCAGTCCCATTTTCCTGATTATCTTTCATCCAACAAAACAGAGACAGAAAAGTATACTTCCCTCAGAATTACCTCTTTGACAGCTGAGTAGAGGAAAATACCAATTTTGAAATATGACTTCTTAGCGTAGATTATTGGAGAGAAGTATTTTAAAATGTATTCTCCACTCTTAAAAAAGGGACACAAAAAAGATTTCAAGTTAGGCACACATAGAATCATAGAGGTAATGATTTTGATAAAAATCAAGACTTTCGACTCTATGTGTCATGTATTTCAATGGGGACGTACTTCAAATACGTGTTTCCCATTTCGCAAGAAATGTATGAATGAATCATTATCCAAGGTAATAGAGCGCCGAAGGCGCGACAATAGCGAGTTTGTTTGCCCGAAGGGCAAACAAACTCGCTAGTATATTATATATATACTAGCGCTATAGCCGCGCCATCGGCGCACCATTACCTTGGATAGTGAGTAATTCATTTATTCTTTACGAAATGGCAAACACGCATTTCAAGTACGTCCCCATTGAAATAAGTGAAATATGGGGACAAAACTCTTGCTTTTTATCAAAATCATTACTTCTATGATTCCTAGAGTGCCTAACTTGAAATATTTTCTTGTGTGGAGGTGGGTGTTCACCACCCAGGAGACTTCAAATTTGAAATACTTCCCTACTTTAATCTACGCTAATGGAACATATTTCAAAAATAGGATTTTCCCTATACTCAGGCACCAAATAGATACTTTTGAGGGAAGTTTAAATTGTATGTCTCTGTTTCAACCTGTTATTGTAATTCCACAAGGCACTATCGTACGAGCTGCCTTGATAGTTATGCCTAACACTGCAAAAGGTGTGGTAAGAGTTCGAAAATCGCTTAGACACATGCAGGATCACAAATGGTGCCCATGTGGAATTGCCATAGCGGGTTGAGTTGTTTGAGTTGCACTTCATTTTACTGTTTTAATCATTTTTTAAAGTCATAATTTAGAGAGATATTACTTTTTGAAATGTTTCCGTCACTTTTGGGACACCGTGTAAAGTACATACAATTTGTATTTTGTCAAAAAAAGCTCTCTTGAAATACATACATGTCATGAGAGTGACCAGGAGAGAAGAAGCGATCGAGGAGAGGACGAAAGAAAGCGAGAGGACGGACGGGAATTGAACCTGCATCTCCTGATTACCGGTCAGGTGCGCTTCCGTTACACCACCGAACCCGGGACATTCATTCTTTTGTGCCTCTCAGTGACATCCTTATCAAATATATATAGACGATCGTGACTGACTGACTGACTGACGCTAATTCTAACCAGTAGAAGGGTTAGAAATGTGAAACTTGGTACACACGTGCTTTTTGGGATGTATATTTCACATAAAATCCGACTTTGGAGGTAAATGCCATAGTGGTACGAATTGGGGGGGTGGGGAAACATTTTTCTTAAATATATTTTGTGACAGATGAGAATGGCATTCTGAGAATCGACTGAATGTGCTGGGTTCAGTGGTGAAGTAGTAACATATCTAACTGGCAAAAGGTCATCAAAATCAAAAGGTCATCAAAATCACAATCAAAAGGTCCGAGTTCAATTCCAGGCTATTCCTTGACTTTTTTTAGGCTTTTTTGGCCTTCCATGTCCATTTACTCATTCCCCCTACATAACATTATTTTTGCTTGAGTAATACGGAGAGACATGGAAAGCTGAAACTTGGCATAGACGTGTCCACCGAGACGATGAGTTCAGGAAAAATGCAAAATTTTAGTTACGTGCCCTGAGGGCATATTTTTGTGAGCTGACGTTTCAATATGTTTTGTCATGGCGTATTGAGCTAGTGTGGAAAGATAAAAATTGGTACATAACTACCTATTGGGATTCTGCAGTAAACTTCAGACTTTGGCAGTAAATGCCCTGGGGGCACAAATTTCAAAGGGAGATGTTTTCAGCTAATTCTTTTGCATCAGTTAAACTGATGACCATGGAAAGCTGAAACTTTGCATGAATGTGACTACTGAGACAAGGAGTTGAAATGAAAATGTTAGATCTCGATAAATTCCCTGAGGGAATTTTTTCGAGGCGCGATGTTTAAAAAAAAATTGTTGTGGCAAATTCGACAGAAATGGAAAGGTGAAACTTGGCACACATATAAGTGACATCATATTACTAAGCTGAGGGAGTACTCCGCATTCATGGTGTTTCCCCTCTGGGCATAGCGTTAGGGTCAGCTTTTCCAAACATGTTTTTTCATCGGCTGAAAGGGCAAACGTATAAGATTGAAACGTTTTTGGCATTTTTGGCATTCACTGCGTATGGATTTCGGTAAGAAAAAAATGGTACGTTAAAATTGCTCAAGGCACATATTTTTCGAAGGGCGTATTTTCACGAATTTTCTCATCCAGCAAAACAGAGGGCGCATGAAAGTTATTAATCTTGGCCAATAAGTACCTGATGGATAGCTGCGTTGAGAAAAAAGCATACTTTTCTAATATAGACGATTGTGACTGACTGACGATAATTCAAAAAGGGGAAACGTATGAAACGTATAAGGCTGAAACTGGGTGGCATGGAGTTCCCTGAGTCACTATTTCAGAAAAGATATTTCAGATTTTTTCCCTAAAACCCATCAGGGCTTTTTTTAAGTGCCATTTTCCTGATTTTTTTTGGATCCAACGAATCGGAGACAGAAAATTTAAACGTCCCTGAGAAGTTCTTGTTTAATGGCTGAGTACAGGAAAAATCCTTTTTTTGAAATATGTTTCCTTAGCGTAGATTATAGGAGGCAAGTAATTAAAAATGTATTCTCCACCCTTAACAAAAGGGACACAAGAAAAGATTTAAAGTTAGGCACACATGGAATCATTAAAGTAAATAGTTTGATAAAAGTCAAGTCTCTCGACTCCATGTGTCATGTATTTCAATGGGGACGTACTTTAAAGACGTGTTTCCCATTTCGAAAAAAATTAAAGAATTTATCAATATCTAAGGTAATGGAACGCCGAAGGCGCGACCTTTCCGAGTTTGTTTGCCCTTCGGCCAAACAAACTCGCTAGTCATGCCATACACAGAATTAAAATCGGTTTAAGGGACAAATTTAAGGAAACTAATGAAATTTTCAGAGGATGGGACGTAGACCATTATTGCACTTGAATGGGTGTAACTGTAAAAGTAGCGATTGGAAAATGCATGTTTTAGAGATGTGTTTCGGAAAGAAATAAAGGCAATAATCTCAACAACTTCTGTGTCCAAGATCAAGTGTATCAAATTGTTTATTTTGTTCCGTAAATTTTTAAGTTATGCTTCCTTCAAAGGATAACGATTGAGCGCGTTTTATAGCACCCTATAGACAAGGGATGTAGGGAAAGTAATGCTAATTTTGCTCTTGTCGTGGTGCTTTGCATCGTAGAATCCTTAGAAGTAGGAAGAACGATTCGAAAGTTACAGCCTAACCGAGTCTAGGCCAGAAATCATGGCGAACTACAAATGATGATATATTCACTTCGTGACAACTCCATTGTATTAATATCAACATATTCAGGTGTCACCGAATCCCCGCCCCCAGTTTGAATGCAGACTAAGACTAAATGAATGGAAAAAACATTTGATTTTAATTATTTACTTATGATTTTTGCCTTAATTTCGCAGAATAAGGAAGCATGGATTCAATATTTTTCCCGCTCGAATTGGTTTCCGTTCTGATCATGACATATATGGCATCGACGGGAAAGTCATCAATTAATATTTGGCGCAAATCCAAGATCATGGCATTCAGTTTGGTGGAAATGGAGTAGATCAGGTTAGGGATGTTGCAGGGTTTTACAGCATATAACTTAACACCTATCTTAACAGCAGCAGATGCTAAGAAAGGTCTAGGCTTTCGAACGATCCAAACCAATTTTCATCAGAAGTAAAATAAAACAATGATGTAGAAAACTTGGGGCGGGGTTTCCGGGACAGACTGTACAGTAGGTTACTCAGCTATCTTCGTCTGTCACAGGTCACACTCGTGGGCTACAAGGGACACGGTGTCAAAATAGTCTCGACGTGGCCCCCATGGATGGGGACTCAATCCTCCCACAGATACAACCGCTTTTCGAAAGCTGACCTGAAGAGTTCTGGACCAATACACATTGCTGGACGGCATTGCACACCATTTGATGTTTCACGAAACTCCTCCTGCGCAAGCGACTTCCCTTCATGACGGGAAAAATAGGAAAATACTCCGAGCGAGATCAGGGGAAATAAGTGTATGCTGCTTGACCTGGTATCTCAGAACTGCCATAACCAAGTTCACATAACTTGTATGCGGCTGCGCATTTTACATATAGCAGAAAGCTACTCCACCTTAGGCTACCAGGTCTTCAAGAACCCACTTCCATCCATGATCTCGTCCCCATGTCTTTTTAGGGAGGTGGGAAGGGTCTTCCCGATGTGCTATATATTTATTACTATTATCGACATCGACATTTTCCTAAAAGAAGAGATGCTCGCAAAAAAGAAATAACCATTCATTTCTTCGCTCCCATGGATTTCTCATTGATTGATGCAATTTTGATACTGCTCATCGGCTTTTTATGAATTAGAGAAGTGAAATGCGTCTAAATGGAATGGGGAAGTGAAAACAACATACCTTCTGAAAACGTGCACCACATGTGATCGGCTGTTCATATGTTTCTCGATGAGATCAGACATCAACCTCTTTAGAATTTCTGTGCAGTATTCCATTTTCCCATGCAGCACTATCATAACTGACGAGGCTATACTCACCCTGATGCAGGAAACCAATTGGCTAGAGTAGGACAGGATCAAAAATGCCGATGCTGACTGAGACCAATTTCATACCTCTCTTTCAAGCTCATCACTTTCTCCAAAGTATGAATGAAGGTTATGAGGAATTCCCGTTTCATTATGAGGCGATGGAACAACTCCAAACCTTCGCTTTCATATCCTCTAATGTCCACACTTGATGGGCGTGCAATAGGGAAAGTAGGATTCCTGTTCGGAAACAAGACGTTCAGTGCGTAGTATTGATATTCCAAAATTGGAATTCCACCATCTGCCAGGTCCGATGTGAAGTCATTCACTTCGGTCTGCAGCTCTGTAAAACCTGCGTAGAAGGGATTCAATTTATTATTATAAACGATAAACGCATAGAACCCTTGGTGCTTGCAAGTTATTCATGCTGCAGTTTGTCGCAGTGGAAGTGGAAACGTGTAACTCGTATAGGTAACCATTCATTTTTGGCATGAAAACAATAAAGAGGTGAATAAATTACAAATGAAAAAGGTTCATATCATGTCTAACATCGACCGTCTTGACAGCTGAGTGAGGAACAGCACATACCCTCCTTGCATTCATCCATGACATTCAATTCAAGAGCCTCTAATTGCTTTTGACTGTCATTCTGAAGTTTTTCCTTTTGGCTCGCAGTTCTCTTTTTGTGAAAAACGTATCCTCCTACAAGGAGGAGGACGACGAAGACGGAAAGGACGCCAATTCCAGCTTTAGCTCCTATCGACAATCCCTTTCTCCCATTCTCTACCACGTATTGTAATTTTCCCAAGGAATATTCCAAGTTTCTTCCCACCTTCACCTGCAATGGAGATTGTGAACTAAAAGTACATTGTATAAAAGGAGCAGCATAAAACTATAGAGGGGAGAGAACCTCAGTATACCTGAAAATTACGAAATGAAAACGCCAACTTCCATGAGGAAATTTCATGATTAATAAAATCTTTGAATTGCGCCTCATAAATGTAATTTATCCCTGGTAGTATTTTGAAGGATACGAACAAATGAAATTCCACCTCGTTTGGTAAATGTTCACATTGTACGTTGCACCCTTAAACCTGGAAAGGCATGCGACTGGGAAGCCTTTCGTCACGATACGTCCTGTACAGCATGAGCAGCTCCATTTAATGAGTTAAATTGTAAATCATTGTGTGAGGAACATGAAGATGTGTATGTTTTTTCTGCATTATCATTATTTTCATGAGTTCCTGTTGCATGCAGCTGAAGAATTCATAGTCAAACCTGAACCATTAAAGGGTGAGAGAGGTGGCAAGGAGAATAGTTACATGGAGAAAACGACAAGGCTATGAATAAACTAACTGTAAGTGTTGGTGGGTTTTCTCCATTGCTTCCCCTAGGTTGCTCCTCTGGTGGCAAACAGGTCAACTGAGTCATAGAAAGAGAGGTCACATTGCACTTCTCTTCTCCTATCCAAACAGTCACATCTTCCATAGAAATTGCCACGTTCAGATCTTCTCCCTACAGAACAAAACGTACAAAGAAGACGGAAAAGGGGCGGCCTTAAATATAGAGTTATTCATGGGCAACATCATGTCAAGGTATATCAAGCCTTATTGACGAAGTCAAGACTTCAGCGACTGTCCGAAAAAAATAGATATAAATATGAAATTGCTGTCTCCGCATGAATAAAATTTGCACTGCATAGATTGCAAGTATTGAATGCATTAGTTCCATCTCTGAGGTCACTCTTCAAAAATACGCAGGGATTATCAGGTTGGAAACTCCTCATTTCAGCTAGTTTTCAATTGTGGACGACCACCGTTAATGCAGAGTACCACTTGGGAATTCCCGTCAACCAGCAAATTTTCCAACATGGAGATACGACCTCAACATTCAGGTTGTATTCAGCACTGCACATTTTGTTAGGTCAAATTGATGCGGTGTCTGCCACTTGATTAGATTCTACATGAATAATTAGCATCGTGACAAGAGCATACTTGGCTTCACTACATGTATGCAACTCTGCCACTATCAAGCTAATGCACAACGTCTTCACGCTTCCCTATTTTGCGGGCATTTTTTTCTTTGAGGAACCATCATCAATGAAAATTTCACCATTTATCTAAGTTATGACAATACTTTCCAATGTTTCTTTTGGTAATCCTTTCAAAAAATGCCTGTGAGGGGACGGAGAGTAGGGTCATACGGTGAGATGCAGGCTTCCAGGTGTATGATATTAATGTATCTATTTAGAGTTTGAATGTTTTAAATGCCCATTATCCAGAAATCAGCTTAAAACTCGTAAAAGGACGGGGGAAACCATAGGAACGTCTCTGTCTCACATCAAGGGTGAGGTAGCCTTCGAGATGCAGCTTGACATCTTCCTCAAATTCAAAGTAGATGGGATTTTTGAGCAGTTGGAAATCACCAAAGTTCTTGAAACCTTCCACACCGTCCAGTGTAAACCCATAGGATACAGTTGTTGGGTATGAATAATTCAATGCTGGGCTCAGGCATTGCATGTATGTCACGTTTTTAGCGTGGCATTCCTGCAAGCATAATGGAAAAGAAGAATTAGGCATTTATTTTTGGGTAAACTTTTACCTTTTGAACCTGAACAAAATGTATCCTCAAGAGTTAATCTGAAACTGGTTGATTCCACGAGGAAAAACTACAAAAAATAGGCGCCTTTCTTACGGTGCAGTAAGGCCTCATGGCAATGCCAGTCCTACTACAAATCGGGCTCTTCAAAATTTTTGAACATAGCTTTTTTTTAGCGCTGTGGTTCAATCAGGTTACATTATTTATCAATTCCATCATTCGATTCCACGGGTCCGATTTGGTAGGTACATTATATGTTTGGCACATTATATGTTGAAATTTGTCAAATTATTAATACATTGTCCGCTTTTTCACTCTGTAGCGGATCAGGGTTTAGTCTCGAATCATGGGGTGGCCATTGATACATTTCAGTTATTTGAGGTGCTCTATCGAATGGCGTAAGTTTCATCATGGCACGTGATTAGTCGGAAAATGGCCATTCTCCCTTACTTCAAAGTTACTTTTCACCTGCAAATTTGATGTTTTTCAATTCTGAATTGACAAAATGTGTCCTATCCTTTTCTTAGACTCGTTGGCACCTGGTGAAGATGATGATTCGTTAATATGTCTCACTTCGCAAATCGTGGTTCCATTGAAGCATATGTATGGTTTGTGCACGGAAGTGAGAAATTCGCCATCTACATGGATGCGGATTCCACCTGATGCGATACTCCTTGGTTTCTCGCCCGGTCCAGACCCTCCAGAGCGAACTTCCCTGATGACAGGATCCTCAAAGTAAGTGAAGTAATGCTCACCCCTTTTCTTGGAATCAAACACCATTTGAAGCACCACCTCTCCAGTTTCATTTTGACTAGGGGTTTTGCATTCTGCCCACATTTCGCTTCTGAAAAGGATATATATACGTTGTTAATGCGTATTAAAGGGTAAAATTAACATCAATATTGCACAATATTGACATAAACATGCTGCTTGGATGCTAGCCAAAGCACTATACCGATAAGAAGTACAGTCAATCCTCGATATACCGCCACTCTCATTTGTTGCCAACTTTTTCCTGAGAACGAATCTTCCCCATTAGTTTATTATTAGCGCTTCCCCATTATAGCGCCACCCTCGCAAGCCGTCGTCCGCCAATACCTTGCCTTGCACAAACATGCCATACTCAATGTAAATCGTATTTGATATAGCGCCAAACAGCATACCGTGCCAGCTACAATGATTATACCAAGCATTACCGTGATGGAAAAAATTGACATGCTGTCAGCCTTTCCCTTTGATCGTTTGATAACGAGATTATGAGGGATGACTTAGCTTTGGCACGGGCGCCAGGGATTAACGGGGGGCGTAAGGGGTCTCTTAATCTGACTTAATCCTGCCTCTACTTTTCTTTCTTTTGGAGAATAGAAACGGTTTTCAGAGTTAAAAAGTTTCTCCAGACTATTTTTAAAGTGTGCTCATTATATAGTAAACATCGAATATCGAATCATTTTTCAAGGCTGTGTCGCTTTTGTTTTCTATTCCCAGCATGTATGAATTAAAGGGATTTTTTAAAAACTAATTCTATTAAATTTGAGTTATTCAGGAAATTTTCCGCTTTAAAGCCGCGCTATTCGGTATAGCGCCACCCTCAATATACCGCCAAAATCTGCGAAGAACCATAGTGGCGGTATATCGAAAGTTGACTGCATAGGCCTCTGCCGAAATCATCCTGTAGATTTAAATGGTGTCTGAAAGTCAGTTTTCGATCTCAAAATATGTCATGAGGTAAATATACGAATTCAAATCAAGCTTGCCAGAAGAACCTCATAGAACATGTTCTGAGGGTCCACCATCCAAGTTTATACGCTCTTGGATACGTTCAACCGGATTTCCTTGATTTGCTACTGAAGACACTGGTTCCACATATATGTCGCAAAATTTATTTGCAATATTTGAATTATATAAAATCCAAGACAACGGGCTTTTATCAAGAGTGATTTCATAAATGTTTCTCTGCTATTAACCCTTTTAGTGCCAAGGGTAATATATATTCGTTTTTGGCCACCAAAGCGACAGCGTGGCACTAATAGGGTTAAAACCAAGAGGTGGCCTTTAGAAGCCGGTTGATTTCCATGGCAATCAGTTATTAATTTTAGAAATAGATATCTTTAATGGCCTAAGGATTATGAAGCTTATCTCGCAAACTCTCAACAATTACTTTCTCAGGTTGGTGCTAGCTCATCCCCAATGGCAGTATTGTGTTTGCACATGGAGAAGAGATAGATACGGTGATAGAACAAACTGTTGTAGTACTGAGGAAATACAATTTCAGGTTTCTTGAACATAAATCATTATGCATTGCAGCTTCAGTGAAATAAAGGGGGGGGAATATCGATGTATTCTGGTAACTGGAAGATATACCGTGTAAGCCATCCTTGAGATGAGCAACCGCATTTGGAAAAATAATTAGGAAATGCATATGTAGCTGACTTCGCATTTCATTTCAATATTGCGCATTCAATATTTTTGGGAAACTGGGCTTAAGATTCCTCTTCAGAAACAAATCGAATCAGCATCAATCGCTGTAGTCCAAAAGTGATTCCCCATATTCAATAATGAATAACAAGTACTTATATATGGCGGGATGCTCATATGTTATGCAATTTGGCATTTGGTACTTCGCTAAAGATACTGACCTCTTCAATTCGTCACATTTTCGGGAACCCAAAGTAGCCGAAACATTTCTCCCTGCATCTAAATGTCTGCCGAAGATTTTCACCAGGGTTCCGCCTGATTTCGGTCCAAAATCAGGTGTGAGAGCATGGATTTCCGGATTCACGAACTCATAATGCTTTTGGGACTCGGGATTCTCCCCAGAGAAGTTCCCTTTCATTTGGATTGGGCCACTTCGAGTGTCTTGGAACTCACGAACCGCAATACGGCAAACCACCTGGAAGGAACGAAATTTTCTAATTATATAGTTTACAATATATTTATAATTAAGGAATGACAAAGATCTCGTAAAGGTAAGAAACATGTACCTTCAAGTCCCGTATCCATTTCACTTCATGCAAGTCGAGAGAGCAGTGAAAATAATATTCATGCCAACTATGTTCCTCAAATTTTCTTTTAGATTTGATATCCAAGATTCTGAACGCTGCGTTGATCATGTGGATTTCATATTCTGGTTTTGATGAGAAAATGGAAGAAGAAGTCATAGCGAGTGTTCCTGCGGACATGGAGAGCAGGCATCGCAAGGTATGATGCTCGCTATTATAAGGAGTTCGGAAACACTGCATGAAAAGTGTCACAGTAGAATGAAATATTTACATGAAGCGCCTACAAGCGAAACAGCGTGTTTAGCTACACCATTTCAGAAAGTTAGACTAAGCGCTGGCTTACAGAAATCGTTACATTATGAACTACAGGGAGTGAAAAATCCACTAAGCCCAATCTTTCCAGTCTTCGTTCGAGAAATCATGGAATTTTTCATAGTGACTCGTATTGTTCTTTCGGTTCTTCCAGGATTCATATTTCTTCAGACTATGCGTATACAAGGGAAAAAAAATGTTTCTATGGCTAAAAGTGGTTAAAATAAAATGTTGAATGCAAAAGGCTTCTTAGCCGATGCAGGCCACAACGTATATACTAGGTATAACAAGGCAGAAAGGGAGGCTAATTTTTTTACAAGGAAGCATTGAACTCACTTTTTCTCCAGTGATGTAAGAGTCAATGAGTGGTTCACAGTGTGTATCAGCGACGATAACTTCATGAATATCAGATAGTTCTTTCCCCATGTTTACACCAGATATTGTGATTTGAGTTCCGCCTTCTATTGGACCCTTCCTGGGCCAGAAGTCGGAAATGACAACATTTGGGCATTGCTTTTCCCTGTCTAGCCATGAATCTACTGGGTCGCATGAGTACTTCAGTCCACAACGGTTTCCTGGTACACACCAACCACATTCATCAAATTTTTCCTCCAAGGTCAAACAGGATGTACAAGTGTTCCCCAGAAGGAAGCAGTCGAAGATTTCCACTGAAAGAGGAAGTACAATATCAGGGTCTTGTTTCCGGGGTATGAGGTCAGACGTGGAGTCATATTCAGATGGTTGTTATACAAAGTGATGTTCCTCACCATGAATGTCAGCCTGGTTATCGAGAGGATGCTCTTTTTCATTCCATGTCACTGTAAGATTGACTCTTTCTGACGCAATATCTGGACCATGATGCAGGAGTTGATCAAAGTCCTCACACTCGATCCAATCGGGCTCAGCTTCCCTAGCCCTTCCAGGAACTTTCAGCCTTGTGCCATTCAATAACGCGAAAACACATTGAAGTTGGAGTGTATCTTCATAAAGTGGCGTCTGTGGATACATTCAAATCAATTATAGCTGAATTCACATGGTCAGTGGGCGTACTCTGGTGCATTCATATGAATGAGGTTCAACATTTTATTGTATATATGTTTCCCGCAAAGTGATCACACTGTTTCATCCTCTCTTATATTCTCGTTTACTTCAAAAATAGACAGATCATGGCATCCTCAGAAAACACGTGAAATGCTATCTTACTCGGCACGCTTCAAAAGCTACTCTCATGCCTATTATGTACCTATCAAGCAAGCTCTCATAACATACCGGAAATTGTTCGATGTGAAGTCTAAGTGAAGTATTTCCTGGAAAAGGCACGATAATATCTGGAGAGGACCCTGTCTTGCCATCAACATCCCATCCAATAATGTTTGGACATCCCTTATTCGGGCTATTCGAAAAGTTCTCCTGTTGAGGAAGTGCGTAATATACATTAGGTACTTGAAATTGTCCAGATCAGAGATACGCTATATTCTAGGATTTCCTAGGAATTCCTGACATGATTCACAGTATGGTATGTGGTATCGTTCTAACCTGTGTTATCCGGATATAATTATTCAAATTTGTGTTTAAGAGATAAACCAATTCAAGTTCTCTTATTGCGTAACAGGTGAAATCAATTGTGTGTGAGAAATGGGGTTACATCCCTATGCAATGAGAAATTCATTGGTTCAGAGACAAGTCGACTCATAATTGGGATTTGATAACTTATTCCTAATATAGAAGTTTCATCAAGATTGCAAAAAATTAATATGTCAAATGACATGAGATGATTTATGACATTGCTAAAGAAACATGAGCGTCACTGAGCAAAAATTAGTTTATAGTATTCACTTCCATGGCGACCTCTAACCAAAGTCACATGTTATCTAATCTTAAATATCCATGAGTTTCATGAATAGAAAATGTTGAATACTTTAGCGACAACTGGAACAGGCCAATGGACCTTTGGAATAATGTCCTGCTTAGTCAGAAACAGTAATACGGGAAGTATGAGATTTCTCATATGCTGTTACAGGCCAATGCAATAGTAAGCATGGTGTGAAATGATAGCCTCCAATGGCCTTTCATTCATTTCATTTAAATTCTGATAGGGAGGCATTCATAAATTACATTGTGAAATACCTCATCTATTTTCGTACGAATTATATAAATTTGCGAAAAAAGAATCAGTTCTTTACGTGAGGTTGTATTAATACAACCTCACGTTAAGTACACCCGAAGATTTCGAGGACTTTCTCTATTAGCAACTTTTTATAATAGACTCGTTTCCAAGAGAAGCATATCCTACAGTTCATTAAAAGAAAATAATATATGAGACCGAACTATACATACCTACTTAGATCTAGGAGTTAGGGACAGTCACTGGATCGAAGACCGATCATTGTTGAGAAGGATTTCCCTAAATATGGAGTATTACACCCGGGAGCTGACCACGTTCCTAGGACTTAGACATACTCGAAATACTTAGATCGTGTGAATATTCAAAATAGGAATATGAACGTACCCTCTTCACGAGCCAGTCCTTCTTGCAGGATGCGTTGGATCCCTGGATTGAGCATTTGTTGTCCGAAATGCACCATTCACAAGAATAAGAATTCCCAAGGCAACTTGAACATGTTCTGTAGTAACTACAGTTGTAAGCAGTGAAATTTTGTCCATGAAAGCGCATTCCTTCCTCCGTCTCGATGGTGATGGTGTATATCCCCACTTCTGCAGCATACATGAGATACGTTTATGTACAAATGGAGACTAAAGAAGCCATACTAGATACTCAAGGTTGAGCTTTTTCGAAACCTGGAAGCAAGAAAAGTCAAAGCATTGCATTTTTCCTTCTTTTAAACATTGGAAGAAAAGCTTCTTGAGTCCTGGAGCACGATCCCTGCCATGACCTCCCAAAGATACTGGCATGCTGCTACGATAGTCTTCATCACCGTCATCACAAATAGGAATTTTTTTTTAAAATCTAAGTGTGTGGCAATGCAAATGAGTCCTGCATCCAGAATGCAAATTAGTTACCAAAGCGGATTTTGAATTTCTATGATACCGATGAAAGCTATCGCCAGGCTCTCACGGTTAACTTTTATCAGCTAGATGATTTGAAGTAGCTGATTGCAAGAAGAATAAATGTAGTGCTGTGGTAAACAATTGACATTTGTTAGCAGATGCTGCATCACTTCTAATTTCAGCACATAATCAAGTTTAAATCTGATTAAACGTGTCCTTTCCCCGCCATAACTATTTTTTTCCTTTCTTTGATTCATTTCGAGCCATTTGGAAGTGTGCCTGACGGAAGTAATGGACGTGACGTAAATATTTATGAAGACCAGAAGGTCGAGAAGGGCAGGAACTGGTCAACATATGTTACCTATATTTTTTAAGCATTTCTCAGATTTGGTTTGTTTTGGCACTATGAACGTCAAAAACAAAAAATATCCACTAGCTGTCTCGGCATCCACATCTCTAGTTCTCTGCCAAAGCTTGTCTCTCTCAATATTTCACAAGTGGGACGTTGCTTTGGCTATATATGGTTTCCAAAAGAGGATATTGAGAATAATAATAATAAATTAATGTGGCACTTTTGGAGCACCGGTAACCTAGTGGTAATACATCGGTAAAATATCGGCAATTACCGGTATATTACCGGTGAGTAATGGCCTCCACTTTACCAGTAATTTCTGCTCTCTAGTGAGGACCCGACCCCCTGTTGTTTACTATCAGCTGGTCACTCAGGATGATTGTGACGAAAGCCTCCATGGATGTGAAGCGGAGAGGGTAGGCATCCCCCCTCGTGGAACCCACGTCTAGACAGGGGAGGAAGTGAAGGAGAAACAAGAAGAAACCAGAAATTGGATCCCCTTTCTTTCCATGGCGTGGAAAATTTCCATGACGACTTCATTCAAAAATGACTTCTTTATTCGATGACCTGTCCATGTAAACGACTGGGTATGCTCCGCGATATAAAATCGGGAATGTAATCTCTGTAGTGCGTCATGAACAGTTTTTTTTTTTCAAGAATGTTCCAGTGATATCACGTCAAATACATATCTCGGCCTGCAATACAATGGCAATGGGAGCAGATAGAGAACCTAAGCTTTCTCTTGACCTCTGATTTGAATAAATAGAAATTAATTCAATGGGACGGGAATCGGGAAATCATTTGTCGATGGCCCATACAGCTTTCCACGATGAAAACGGCTCCGTTTTCCTGGCCCAATCATGCCCTCATTACATCAAGAAAGTTTCCAAAGGATTCTATAGTGAGACCGCCATTCATCATTTTTGAATGTACTGAAATCCTTGCGTGGGAGAAATGACAGCAATAAGAGTAATGTTCCCTTTGAGTATCAACCCAGTCCGGTCTCTTCGATGGGAAAACATGAGAAAGCCTAACTGCCAACATATTTCAGCGAGGAAATTGAAGCAGAAAACCTTGTATCAGAAACTGAATAATTGCATGCTTTGTTTTTGGTTCATAGGTTCATGTTAGTCGTTGAACTGAAAGAAACGCCAAAATCTATTTTGTGTAGATGGGTAGATATCTGACAATTGACAGATCCTGTTCGCATCCAAACGCAAATGGTCTGACGCTAGTGAGGAAGATTCACTCGGTGTCCCTCTCCATCCAATGAGCCATCTTTGAGGTAGTATTCACCTCTTTCTTAGAGGATATTATTTTATGCATGTTACACCGAAAACTTGTTTTCACATTATCACAGACAGGTCAAAGAGGAGAGGTGATCCTTAATAAAGTCGCTCTTTCCATGAGGAAAAAGGAATTGAGAAATAATTTGTCCTTCATTGTCTGGTTTCTCATTGTTTCCTCTCCACTGTCAGGATATGAATTCCTTTCGGGAGAATGCTCACCCTCGCCTCATCACGTCCATAAAGGAAGTTCTCCCTTCCCAGCGCTCGTGTTCAGAATCGAGTCGGTTGGAAAACGTAATCCGTGAAGACGTACTGGGTAACGAGTGATGTGATCCATTTATTCTATTCCTATCGCCTAAGTGTAGAAGTCTCACCTCCCATGACTTCCTCTTGACCTAGAACTGACAATTCCCCCGTTCACTTTCCTGTCCCCGGGCAAAACTGCTAGACCTCATCAATGAAATGGTGGAGGTGCAGAAAGCATCCTTCCTGGAGTGGAGATTACGTCTGGAGGTGGAGTATGGTCGTATTCAGGGATGAAACGAAGTCAAGGGAAGCTCGGAGTTAGAGTAATTATTCAGAGCAAGAGTTGTAGGGAGCGATCATGAGGATGTTGCATTTTGACCATGAGCTCGTTAGGTTTCCTCTAATGATGGATTCCCCCTCCCCCCAAAAAAACTATTCTCAGGCATAGAGTGATCTCGGTTCCTTGCTATTAAATAAATTAGAGAACAGGAGCCCGCATCGCCATGTTCAATGAACGCAAAGTCGAGGAAAGATGGAGAGGTAATTTTAGGCTAATAGGAAAT
The DNA here is from genome assembly GCA_905338385.1 of Darwinula stevensoni. NCBI lineage: Eukaryota > Metazoa > Arthropoda > Ostracoda > Podocopida > Darwinulidae > Darwinula > Darwinula stevensoni. The sequence continues at coordinate 122,706 of CAJPEV010000016.1, read as the reverse complement.
GGAGACGAGGTTTATGACCATTGCGGACCTCTCACTTTCCATGACAGATCTAACATAGTGATAAAAGCCTGCTACTACGATCACAGAGTATATTATCTGCATTGTGATGCGAATTTTTTCATGTTATTTGAAGTCACATTTCGGATCTCATTTGTGTGCATCGATGAGCATGTCTCAAGTAGAACCATGTCAAAGAAATAGAGTGATATGCACCAAATCAGCTAAATATATATACTTTTTTATTCGCACGACGACATATTGTTTCGAAACGGTATGACCACGCCGATGTCTCGAGGCTATGAATACAGAAACCGGAAATTGAAAGGAGGTGGAAAAAAAAGGGGAAATTCGTTCCCCTCGATAAGAGATATAATGGAGGTAGATAGATTTTTAAGAAATGCTTCCCGTTGGAGTGAGCCCTGAGGGGAAGGAGTGGCGGGGAGACGCAATGCGACATCTATGCAACACCTTCGCCCTAGCACAATTTTCAGAAAGGGCAGCCCCCCTTAAGGTTAAACCTGCATTGTGCCTATATTTTTTCTTATTTCTAGTCTTTTCCGATTCCAGGTCACGCAAATGGCATGTAACAGGAATTTTCCGTAAGAACTTTTCGAGTTGTGTTCAACCCATCGTCCCTCCAGGACGTGGTTTTATGCTTGGAGGTCAGTTTATCCTGAACGTAACTATTACGTTCGCCGTACCAAAAGGGTTAGGATGGGCATGGGCATCGAGCGTACATGAAATGCATCAATGTGGAGAGGGGCTGACAATACATTTTGGCCAGATTCCATGTCTTAATATTTCACTGTCGACAGAAAATATGGAGGAGAGGAAAATATAAAATAAACTTTGAATTTATGTTACAATACTTAGGAAATTCAACAGCTTAAACTTGGAGTTAGTGGGAAAGACGGTTTCTGGCGTCAGTGAGAGGTCCTACCTTGGACTTGGATGCCACTTGGAAAGGGACATTCGAAACGGCCGTTCCAGGTTCCGTGTGACGAAAAGTTCACCATATTTTCATGGAAGAAACATGTCACATTCTCTGATATATTCCAATTTCTCTGTGACGTTGGGACAGAGACCCGTATGATTGCCTGTGATGAAAAATGAGAATACTCTATGGAGACATTTGTTCTCAGAACAGCTATTTTTACAAAATTTCCAATGCACGTTCGTGATAAGTTCCCATGCGATGTTTGAAGTTGCATGTTAATACATTGAGCTGAGGAAAGGTTATGAACATTTATTCATGTGATATTGGATTTTTAAAGTGCATAGCTTGTGAGTAACTATCCCTGAAGTGACACATTGATGCAAATGCTGTTTTAAAATATTTTCCTTAATAAGGAGTGCCTCGCATACAGAGAGATTTGTTCAGTAGCAATTATTAGGAAAATCAGTTGTTTCGTGAGAAGGTCAAGATGGGACCATATTGGCACGAAATGGATTTCATTGTTACCTTTTCCTCGAGTTGCCGTAAGCCGAGGTTCCTTGGTTGAATGTCTTCTATCTTCGGGCAGGTATTCCATCCCTCTCCTAGGGGATGGATGTACCGCTCACAAGAAGATGTACCCAAGCATCTATTAGGTTGTAGAAAAAAAAAACAGAAAGATGTATTCACGATTAGACCTGATTTAAGTTAATGAAAGCATGCATGCAATGACTTTTCATCTCGATTATGATAAGAAATTATAGCGGCAGTGTGATACCTAATAATGGAAGTACAGTCGACAGCTGAGCTAAAAAATGGTTCTGGCTCATAAATACTTTTTTAATATTGTGGAATTAGGAATGTTCCTTTCACTGTAGTGAAATAAGAAACAAATCCCTCCCAAAAGGAAAAACTTGCTTCATTATTAATAAAATCGTAAATGTTCAATAGGAAAAAAAAAACAAAATATCCCAAATAGTTTTGCTTTGCTGCTTGCATAATGAATTTGAAGCAACTGCTTGATTATTCTGCTCACGGGCTGCATCAGCGAACGATAGTTATGCAACGCCCACATCTAGTATCCTCACACGTATGAAGGAGTAACCTGAGTGACGTCACTGAACACCTCTGTAACCTTTGGAGAGTTTCATCCATGTTCAAGAGTCATGCAAGTTGTTCATTGTTTGAAACATCACAAAACTATGCCTTAATTCAACTCATTCAAACTTTTCAATTTCGAGAAACTTTATTATTTTCCTCACGAAAGAGACTTACTACGTTCCTCTTCGTTATGTAATCACTTTTATTTCAATTTATTCAATGCAGGAAACCCAAACCTCGTATTATAGTCACGCCAATCCGCAGTTTGATGGCAATTATACATTACATTGCTCAAGGACCGGTGCTGAAGGATACTGTCTAGACTGAAGTTTACCTATCGCACAATGGTGATCATTATCACGCGATTAAAATAATGCCAACAGGTTGTGGTAGCGATGAATGAGGTGATATTTGCGGGGCGGGTCTTTTCTATTTTCACTTTGATAACCATCCATCTATCTTTAGATACAGGTATCTGTACACATAGGTACGTTCGGCCCATAGTCCTCTAGATGCTAACCAACATTAATAGCGGTTGGAGGATGCCAAGTTGTCGGTTTGCGTATGTTAACCGTAACAGGAGCAGATGGGTCAGTTCATGTTATTCTTCAAGATAGGTAACTCACGAATTTCTCCTTGGACACCACGCGCAAAGAGGATCATGGGATATGCATTCATTGCACGTTTTGTATGACGAACAATTATGCAACCTGAGACGAAGGACCTGAAACATTCAACATCGGCTTGCATTTCAGAAACTCGTGTTACTTGCAATGCATAAAGATTGAGCTCGAGTACCTGGTGTTGTGTGAGGATAAGAAGCTCCGATGTATTGCCCTGCTTGGCACTACTGAGGGAGAGAATCGGAGAAGCACTTGGAACACCAGCCAAGTATGTCACTTCGACTGGTCCCTCACCAAAGGCCAACTGACAGGAAGAGATAGCATAAAGCACATTTTCATTCATGTCCAAGCGAAGAACCAAGTCCAAGTCAAAATTTCCCCCCTTCTTGCTTGTCTGTAAAAGTATTTAGTTTCTTCTTAAAAATTGTCACGGAAGGGACAATTACTACAATGTAGTCTAACACATACCACGCGTTTACCGCTATACAAGGAAAAAAAAGTCCTGTCTTACGGTATATATAAAAGATAAAATTTGACCCCCCTGCAGCAAAATTTCGCTCAATAGTAATTGTTAGGGACCTCGAAGGAGGGCCCAAGAACCACTTTTGAAGACTCTAAGATCACAGGTGTGGACAGGAAGTTGGGTCAAAGGTCACGATTTCGATGGATATCTTCAGAGGGCTATTATCTCCGACATTGTTCCACGCAGAACTTTGAAATTAGTCTCATTCTCTTCCTTAGAATCGATTCTAAATAAAGATATAAAGTTCTTGATGATACTACCACGGGTTCCGGAAGGGGAACAAATTTTGCCAAAATCTCGTTTTGTTGCAATTCACGTTTGCATCTCCAAAATCCGTAGTAAACAACGCATCGAGAAATCCATAAATATATATATCATGACGAGTTACATACATTTTGCATCATGACTAGTTGCATATTTATTCTAAGTGGCGTTCAAATATTCTAGACAGTTTCCGCGTGCCATTTGAAAATACTCTCGAAAATCACGCTTTTTTTTTTAGATGTTTCCATCTTCGGACCTGGATTACTCAAAAACGTATAGGATATGCCATGACTTTTGTGCACCAATGAAGACGACTGTCATGAAGGGCTCTGCTCAATTATATGCCAAATATTCATACTTTTTATTTATTGTGATTTGACTGATGTCAAGTCGGAGATTCCCGCTGGAAACGGTCACGCTTTCCCCTGCATGCCTCCTTCCTCGAATAATAACTTACGCTGCTTCCACGCATCATGTGGCAGAATGATCCACTATTTAGATGGTACTTGAATTGTCTTGCTAGGATTACGGGATATCGAATGGTGGGACCTTGTAGGAGGTTGTTTTTTCACCTAAAACGTCATGAGCAGACTATAGGTTTCAGGTACATTCTCTCCTCTCGTGCCAGGACGTCCCTGGCATTCGTATTCTCGCCTCATCTCGCCATCAGGACGTGTGACTGGGACAGGGACATGCTTTCCTTCTTCCTTTCTACCTTTTCGCTCTAAAAAATCCTATCCCCATGTAGTGTGTTAAATGCAGTCTTATTTTCACTGGTCGCATTCACGCTAGCTGTTTTTGGAACTTTCATCTAACCGGTTTTCCACATGAACAACTGAGTCAACCACAAGTAAAAGTTTTACTTCTAATTAATATGTATTTATTAATGCAAAGGCTTTCTCCTCAACTAAATTATGAGTTTTGTATTCGGTAGATGAGTGCAGTGACATGGGTGCAGCCGCATGGAAACGCTGATCATTCGCGCTGCTAATATGATGCTAATATGCTAATATAATATGACGCAAAATATGTTCCCCATCCGGAACCCGTGGTAGCATCATCAAGAACTTAATATCATTCTTTAGAATCAAATCTAAGGAAGAAAATGAGACTAATTTCAAAGTTCTGCGTGGAACGATGCCGGAGATAAAAGCCTCTGAAGATACCCATCGAATTCGTGACCTTTGACCTTTCTTCCTGTCCACACCGGTAACCTTAGAGTCTCGAAAAGTGGCCCCCTCCTTCGAGGTACCTAACAATAATTAAAGAGCGGAATTTTTATCCAAGGGGCCTATTTTTATCTTTTATATTTTTTAAAGGTTTTGTTGGAACAGTAAGCGCTAATGTTGTATCTACATAATATAATCCATTATGACTTCCTAATAAAGGAATGCAACTAGTGTTCCAAGGATTTCATGAACTTTGGGAGTAGTGCATCACCAGCTAAATAAGCAATTTTGAATGTAATCTTGCTGAAACCAAACTTTTGAGCATAGTTGGCTCGGATGAAGGTCATTCCGGGAACTTTTGATAGGCCCTTGTAGGCTAACTATCTCACGCTTTGCCTTTGACACTGAACATAGGCTTGCGGAAATCATAGGCGTCGACTGATCGTGTCAGAGCAATGCTGAGTCTGACAAGTATAAGCACGTAACCTACCCTAACCTACCCTACCCTAACATGGCCCACCCTAACCTAACGTAACATAATCAAAACCATTCTCTGAATCCATACTCTGTAGCAATCTAAACTTGAGATAGTGAATGTGAGAATGCTGAATTTTCAAGAAGTCCACGAATTCAAAACCTTATACCAGAGAGTGGCACATACAGTAATGACTAAACATTAACTGCTGATGAAGAGGCATATACAGTAACCGAATCCAGCTGCATGAAACTGATTATCATTGCAAAATGCGGACAGGAGACGCAAGCAATTTACATTGTCACAATTTCATGGAAAAAGAGAAGAAACTGAGAAAAACAGGATATACATGTTTTAATTAAAATGGTTCTTAAAATTATTATTAAGCATCGTATTCTCTTTCCCACAAAATAATTTATAATAATTCGAAATAGGATGTTAACCCTAAATGGCATACCTAGTCAAATGTTGAATGTTTTTTTAAAATGGAAGTTACACTTATGAATATGAAAAAAAAACTTTTTAAGAAGTCCCATAGTCCCAAAAGTGACATTTTCACTGGGGATTTTCCACTAATACCTTTTTGAGAAAAGAATCAGGAAACATAAGAAAGCAATGACACAATTGCTTGTTACTTAGGCTAATTGGGTTGAAATTACTCATAATTTAAGTCATCTTGGTCCCAATGAGCTTTCAGGAGAACAGCTCACATCCAGAATTTCCTTCAAATGGGAACTTTCGTATAAGTTATTAAATACGTTACACTTGAATAAGAGCCTCTAGCACTTCATTGAGTCAATGCCATCTCGAAACTGATATTTGCCAGTTGCTTCCTGTAGCGGCTATATAAGAAGCCCACAAATTTAAGGAAGAGAGGGTTTGGTACCTTCTTCACCGTGCCGTTTGCTGTTCCTATGACGAAGGTTATGTATTTTGGGTCTATGTCAGCTGCAGCCAAAGTTGAGACATTTTCTACTTCCTGTATATCCTTTTGAGTCCGAATTGAGAATCCCATCATCGCCTCTTCTCCAAATATTCTTCTATTATTGTCAGGCACTCTATACCACTGCTCCTTCGTGATGCCCTAATGGAAAAACACACGTTTTCATTTTCTCTCATAATGATTCCAATTAAAAGAGGCCAATACAACAGCAGTTCGAGTAAGGTTTCTCGCAGAAATGCAAGAACCTTGGAAATGCGGTTGTCGATCTTGTCTCCAGGTCCACTAGGACGACGAGGCACAAAATATATCCACAGGGGCTCCACAGTTCACGCTACAGTTCTATACTCAACATATTCGACTACTTGTATTTAAATACTTGCTAAAAGATATGCGAACTTTCACACACCTAAGTATCGACTGAGTAGTATTTGGCGGAAGAATGACCTCCACTTGGAAATTATCTATTTTTGTTTCCACGAAGCCCATGCAACATGTTCGTTATACGTTACAGCAATCGCTGAGGATGAGTCGCACCAACGGTTCATTGGTTTTCCATGACACTTTCCTTGTTGAAACTTTTTTCACGGAAATACCTGATAGCAAGGCTGCGGCTGAATAATTTAAAACCTATATTTTCCCACCTATTATTCTCGATTTTATGCACTAATCGGATCAAGGATGTACAATTTCACACTACGTGTCGATATCTATTCAATGGCACATAGAATGCCAACGACGTGATAAGCAACGTTCATCTCCATTGCAACGTTAAGTATATCACAAAACAAGGAACGCATTGTGTCGAGGCAACTTTCGCCCCATGATGAAGATAAACCTACGGATGATGAAGAGACACTGAAATATTTGAACTCCCTATATTCTGTGATTCACGGAGGAGGGTGTGTACGAACAGACGGACAGACGCAAATGGCGAAGTGGAATTTCTTGCATGATTGGATGCTTTTTCGCAAGTACTGCATTCAGTGAGCTTTCGGCTAACTTGGTTCCTATTTTATTCAACAAATATAATTGGTGTAACTTAAAATGTGGATTATGACGTTGCAGAAACTTTATTGATGGAGGTCGCTACTTTTGTCATTATGCCACCAAAATTCAATGATATGATGATGATTCCACATCAACTGAAAAAGAAATTATTTGTCTGCTGCATGTATCAACACCCAACCAATTCAAGCCTCGTAGTCTGATAAATAGGTTGGGATTTTTGGACCAACTGATATTTATCTAATCTAATATATATATATACGATTGTGACTGACTGACGCTAATTCTAACCATGTTCTAGCGAAGTTAGAAATCTAAAGCTTGGTACACATGTACCTATTGCGATGAAGAGTTTTAAAAAATCAGGCTTTGCAGATACATGCCCTGGGGGTACACATTTTGGGGGGAGAATTGTTTAAAGATATATATTGTGACGGATTAGGATGGCATCGAGCGGCTTAACTGGATGTCCTGGGTTCGGTGGTGTAGTGGTAGCACACATGACCAAAAATCAGGAGTCCCGGGTTCATTCCCGGCCGTTCCTTCGCGTTCAATCCACCTCTTATGCGTTTACTCATTCCCCCACCGTAACAACATTTTTCCTTTTGTAAAACGGAGAGACATGGAAATCTGAAACTTGTCATGGACATGTCTACCAACACGATGAGTTCAAGAAAAATGTAAAATTTAAGATCCATACCCTGTGGGGGCATGCTTTTAGGGGCCGAAGGTTTCATTTTTTTGATCTGGTGTGGAAAAATGAAACTAGGTACATAACTACCAATTAGGACGCTGCGTGCAGGAAAATTCGGGCTTTGGAAGTAAATGCCATGGAGGCACAGATTTAAAAGGGAGATTTTTTAAAATAATTTTTATGCGTCAGTTAAAATGAGGAACATGGAAAGCTGAAACTTTGCATGAATGTAACTACTGAGACATGCAGTTAAAGGAAAATGTTGAGTCTCGATACATCTCTTAAGGAATTCTTTCGAGGGGCGTTCTTGAAAAAAAATTGTCGTAGCGAATTGGACCGAAATGGAAAGGTGAAACTTGACACACGTATAAGTGACATGGTGTTATTGAGCTGAGGGAGTATTCAGCTTTCATGGAGCATCCCCTCCGGACATAGCTTTTGGGTGTGTCGGCTTTCCCAAACGTTTTTTCACCAGAGAATGGGCTAACGTTTAATGTTTAAAACTTTGTGGGCATGTAGTTCTCTGAGGATTGATTTCGATAAAAAAAAAAAGAAATGGACTTTTCGATTAAAACGACTGGAAGCACATACGTGGTATATTGCAAAAGGCGTATTTTCTCGATCCAGCAAAACAGAGTGCGGTAGAAAGTTTTATTTTTGCCAAGAAGAACCTGATGGATAGCTGAGTAATGAAAAAATTATGCTTTCATAATATATAGAGGATCGTGAGTAGCTGACTGGCTACCTGATTACCTATTTGCATGCTGAGTTCAGGAAAAATATTCGGTGATACATGCCATAGAGGCATACCTTTTTGGGCAAAATATTTTTTCAAATATTTCTCTTTGTTTCATTGAAACGGAGACATATGTAAAGCTGAGGACGTGACTGCTGACGCACTGAGCTCAAATATCAAATGTCAAATTTCCAATTTCCAAGATATTTTTTTTGGGGGGGAGGGGGGGGGCATATTTCATGGGGACGTAACTTTTTCACAGAATGTTTCATATTCCAGTGAATCGAGCAGAAATAAAAAAAGTAGCAGCCGGCGCACGCATAAGGGACGTTAAGTTGATTTAAGGAAAAATTCAACTTTTGGTGCGCGTGTCCTCACAGCACAGCTTTTGGGTGTGTCAATTTTCCCAATACATTTTCTCCGCCAGCAAAAAGGGGAAACGTATAAGTCTGAACTGGGTGGAATGGATCTCCCTACGTCTACATTTCGGATGAAATATAATTTCCGTTAAAACCCATCAGAGCAATTTTTTTCGGTACCAATTTACTGAATTTTTTTTTGATCAAACGAAACAAAGACAGAAAATGTAAACTTTCCTCAGAAAACCTGTTTCATTGCTGAGTACTGGAAAAATCCTACATTTGAAATATGTCCCCTTGGTGTAAAGTATAGTAGGGAAGTATTTCAAAATGTATTCTGCGCCCTTACAAAAAGGGACACATGAAAAGATTTCAAGCTAGGCACGTGAATTCATAGAAGTAATGATTTGGACAAAAACCAAGACTTTCGTCCCCCAAAGGCATGTATTTAAATCGTGACGTACTTAAAATACGTGTTTCCTATTTCGCAAAAAATGGATGAATTAATCATAAACCAAGGTAATGGAGCGCCGAAGACGCGACCGCAGCAAGTTTGTTTGCCCGAAGGGCGTGTGTCAAGTTTCACCTTTCCATTTCGGTCCAATTCGCTACGACAATTTTTTTTAAAGAACGCCCCTCGAAAGAATTCCTTAACACGTTGAGGAACAGCCTATTTTTGCTTGTCCGCCGCGTGGGACCACACGCATTTTTTTTGTCAAAAAATGCGTCCTGCCATCAGGACACATGGTCCCAGAAAAACATTTTTTTTTGCCGAGTTTTTTTTTAAATGTTGAATCTTTTGGAATTTTTATCAGTAATTACAAAATCATAATCTTCTGGAACGTTCTCAACAGTTCCAGAGGGTATTCATTGAAAGAAAAATCTGCATCCTGGCATCAGGACGCATTGTCGCCAACGTGTTAAATTAGGATGCCTTATGCCACCTTTGGCATAGAAGGGAGGAAATAATAAGTCCTTGGGTACCACTGACCCAGCTCTCAATAGTCCTGCACTTCTTATTCAGCTATGGAGACATTTGTCAGCCAATACATTAGCCTCTTGAATACAGCCCTAAACTTCCCCTACCATCACTGGGCCTGATCAAGAACTTGTCCAATGTAGGTACTACGTTCAAAGGATGATGGGTGCAGAAAGGAGTGGACATACTGCACCCATTGTCCTTATCCTTTGATGAATGAGTTATCTTTGTGCTCATAGGATGTTTTGAAAGAAAAATCCATTGAGGCCCCTTAACTGAATATGTATTGAAATTTTTTAAGCCATAATTTGGTAGATAATTATCAATTGTTGCATGTGTTGGACAAAAAAAATAGCAAACTCAAAAAGGGTAATATACACAAAACTTGAAATTGAAATTTTATAAAAATATTGAAAACATATATTTACAGCATACTCCTCAAAGGATTAAAGGGTTTAAGGAGTTCAACTAGCAACCGTAACTGGGATTGGTGCTTATGAGGGGAGAGCCAGAAGCAGGATGGACATGACCACTAAGTGTGCTTGTGCAAACCCATCAGCACAGGAAGACTGGATGGAAGGGGGGGAAGATAATGGAATGAATGACCCTGACCAATTTCATTATTGCATTCCTCTTTCCAAGTATCTCATATTCCACTTTGACTATGTACAAGCTCATTGTCAATTAGTTGGAATTAACACAAGAACTATGATGAACTTGAGGTCCTATATGTCTTGAAGTGGTTCTTTTTTCATGAGATGTTCCAAAAATCTACAAGCTGTGCATTACTTATGGTGTGTGGCAGGGAAGAATCAGATCGGATTGACCATATTGATATTAGCTAATACTGATCCTGGCTGATCCACTTGGTATCAACTGATACTGAATCCATGCCTCCCTAGCCATGGTGTGTTCTCTGTTCCACTTGTTTTCATCCTCCCTTTGTATTATGGCTTGAACTAATGAGGAATTTATTGCATATAGAGCAACCTTGCAATTCATGTAATGGTCCTGAGTCCCATTTTGATTCCTTTTCATTCTTGCCCTAGATTTGGGGTTTGATTGCCCCCAACATCTGGCACTGAAATGAGGCCAAGAAGGCTGATATACTTGTCTGACCAACACTGTAATTTTGCTTATGCTGGGTGTCCTTACTCATCCCTCAGTTTTCAATAGTCCTCCCATGTTGCCTTTGTAGGGGGGTGAGATGATGGAGAGAGGTATAACATGCCTATCACTGAGGGAAATGAGATTGTGAAATGTGAAGGTGCAGATGGAAGTAAGAAGTTAGAATATGGAGGAAAGGTGATATTGGCTCCAATGGTTCGTATTGGGACTCTCCCAATGCGTCTTCTTGCACTGCAGTATGGTGCAGACATTGTCTACAGTGAAGAACTCATTGACTGGAAGCTGCTGCGATCTCGACGTGTTGAGAATCGTATTTTTATCATTTAATCTGTCCTTATCTCCCTTTTCTTGCAATCTTTCCTTATATTCCTCAATGGTGATTGTCTCAGAGATATTGGGGACAGTGGATTATGTGGATGAAACAGATGGGACTGTGATCTTTCGGACTCATCCCAAGTTGGAGCGGCATCAAGTCGTTCTCCAGGTTGGGACCTCTGATCCACAACGGGCCCTCCAAGTGGCCAAGAAAATGTATGCTCACTGATTAAATTATCTTATATGAGAAAAACCTTTATGCTCTCTCCATTTGTAATCTTTCTTACATGCCTTGTCTGGAACAGGGAAGGGGATGTGGATGGGATAGACATCAATATGGGCTGCCCCAAGGAGTTCTCATTGAAAGGTGGTATGGGAGCTGCACTCCTCTATAAACCTGACACAGTAAAGGAAATTTTGGAAACACTGGTCAAGAACATTCCAAGAAAGGCCATCAGTTGCAAGATTCGTGTCCTGGAGGATCTTGAAGATACATTGGCTCTGTGTCGAATCATTGAGAACACAGGAGTAGTTGCACTTGCTATACATGGTCGAACAAAAAAGGAGCGTCCTCAGTATCCCAATCGCAATGATGTTATCTCCAGGATATCTCAGCAGCTTAAAATACCAATCATTGCCAAGTAAGGCTCTCCATTTCTGTCCTTGTTTTTTTCTCGCATTTATCTCTTGGGGCTATTGCAGACACCATCTCCAATTTTTTATGATGGTCCTTTTGGTCCAGTTTATACAGGAACTTCAGAGTGTGCTGGATCAATTGAATTGAATGCACTGTGGCTGAAATGAAACTCACTGTGTCTGAATCTTGTTGTAGTTCTCTTGAGAAATCCTATCCATGGGTCTAACATGTCAGGGGACCCCCACAGGCAGAGAAGTTCAAGTACCTTAGGATCATGGTTTTGAGCAATGAACAATATGACAGTGAGATTAGTGACTGCATATTCAAGGCTTCTGCAGTTATGCAGGATCTCTTCTTAACATGTTGGCGACAATGCGTCCTGATGCCAGGATGCAGATTTTTTTTCAATGAATACCCTCTGGAACTGTTGAGAACGTTCCAGAAGATTATGATTTCGTAATTACTGATAAAAATTCCAAAAAATTCAACATTTAAAAAAAACTCGGCAAAAAAAATGTTTTCTGGGACCATGCGACCTGATGGCAGGACGCATTTTTTTACAAAAAAAATGCGCGTGGTCCCACGCGGCGGACAAGCAAAAATAGGCTGGTCGTCAACGTGTTAATGAAGACAAGTATGTCAAGCTTGTGGTTCACAATAAAGGTATAAAACAACCACAGCTTCTGAAAATAATAGGCATGGTCATGTCCATCAATGGGAAGCAAATTAAACCATCTTCTTTTGGTCAGGACCTTGGGATACAACAAGACAACAAACTTTCCTTTGAAGGACAGGTAGAAGAAATAAAAAAAAAAGCTTCTGTTCTTTCTTTGATGTCAACTTGCTCAAGTCCATTTCAGGATCTCTAACTCCTATCAAAATGTTCATTGAGACCTGCATTTTACTAATTCTGACATTCTCCTTACCAATATGGTGGACATCTTTCACTGATGAGTATCAAACTCTTCAATTAGATAATAAATCATCTTGCTCACCTCAGCAGCCAACAAACAGCAGCTATTGAAACTCATTTGCCAAAGAGTGAAGTATTAAGGATATAAACTCCTCAACAAGATACAAAATGATAAGGAACATCCTCTGCATCCCAAAGTAAGTAGATGCCTTTGTAGCCACAACTACTGCACACATATCTGTATGATTCTTCCAAGAATTTGGCTGGAGTCCTATCAGAGATACTTTTTTTTTTATCAAAGCCTTACATGGAGATGACTTCCTTTCTTTCTAGCCTGCTTGAAATGATTATTGACTGTATTCATTTATGTTTCATTTATCTTTGTGTTTATGATGCAGAATCAAAGCAAACAAATTCATCCATCCATCCTCTGGTGGGTAATGGTTACCAAATTGGAAATTTTCCATGAGGCATAATGTTTTGCTTTTCAATAGTGCTTATCTCTCCACCCTTACTTATGGCCTTGATTCTTGACTCATTGATGACTAAGGAATCACATAATGGTAACAAGTTGCTGAAGTGAGATTCTTTTACCAGATGGTTAGTTTCACATGCTAGGATAGGGTTTCAAATGCCACCATATGTATGTGAAAGCCTTCAGATTGAATAGCTACTTCTCTGGAAAAATAGATCTCATCTATGGGTTTGAATACCTGCTACATTCCCTCAGAGAGACTTCCCAAAAAGAGTCTTGATCCAGGGTGATTGGCAGAACACCAGTCAGTAGACCTTGAACAAGATGGAATGAATACTTTGTGAGACTGTCATGAGAGGGTTGGCATTCCCCCCAGCTGAGCTCTTAAGTCTGCTCTCTAGGATCAGGAACATTGGAGGATGCTCCTGAGCCTGCTTCTATTGTGACACCATCAAGTTGGGATGGACAGTCAAGAAAATTGATGCAAAATGAAAAGTATAATAATATGGGAGTCCAAAGTACTTAGGTACAAAACAATATTAGAATTCTTCAGAATCATACCCCAGAGGCAAGGGAACAATACTTCAGGGTATGAGAATAACATGCAAAGCCATAAGTTTTACTTTTGCATTCCTGAGACACCCAAACCTTACCATTTTCGTGTTACCTCCTTTTTTGATGGAGTTGGGATGAGTTTGCAGCAATACCGATTGAATGCTGGGTGGTGCAAAAGTCTCTATGCATTTTTGACTAGCTACACTTTCCTTGTGTAATTCTCAACAAACGAAACAGAAACTGGTCATACTTGTTTCAGTAATTGATACATCAGTAATTGGTCATTTGACCACCAACAGCAGCTGCAGCCTTGATCCTCCTAGGGAAGGATTTGATGAGGTTTTCCAGCGTGGCCAGCGGGATTGAATTCCACTTTTCGGTGAGTCGAGTCGCCAAATCTTCCCTGTTTTGGATGCGAGGAGCTTCGAGGATGGAATCTTATAGTATTGCCCATGTGTGCTCTATCAGTGATAAGTCCAATGATGCACCAGGCCAAATTCCTTTGGCATTCTGAACTTCAGCCTCAACAGCTGCAGGTTCTGGCCAGAACTGTAGCCTGGGGCCCCATCCTGCTGGAAGGTGACCTTCTTTGGGTTCAGAAACAGCTTCTGATCCTTCAGGGCATCAAAGTAGACAGGAAGTCTGGACTGGAAGAACAAGGAAGGTCACTTTCCTGCAGGATGGGGCCCCAGACCACAATTCTGGCCAGAACCTGCTGCAGCTGAGGGAGGAAATTCAGAATGTCTGGTCCAAAGGAATCTGGCCTGGTGCATCATTGGACTTTTCACTGATAGAGCACACATGGACCATACGTCAAGATTCCGTCCTCGAAGCTCCTCGCTCCTGAAACAGGGAAGATTTGGTGACTTGACCCACTGAAAAGTGGAATTCAATCCCACTGGCCATGCTGGAAAACTAACTTGAATCTTTCCCTTGGAGGATCAAGGCTGCAGCTGCTGTTGGTGGTCAAATGACCAATTACTGATGTATCAATTACTGAAACAAGTATGACCAGTTTCTGTTTTGTTTGTTAAGTTTGTTGAGAATTACATAAGGAAAGTGTAGCTAGTCAAAAATGCATTGACTTTTTCACCACCCTTTATATGTGTATGCCACAATCAAATATTTCTCTTTTCATAAAAGTAAAAGCAGATCTGTGTAAACCAGGCCATGTTAGGAAAGTGCCAAGCTCACATGATAACCACACTTGAGAGAGGATCTTTGCAATGCAGCCAACAGATTTCTGATGGAAAATTAAAAATAACTCTTACCTCAGGGTTCTCTTGAATAATAACTACTGGTTTTTTGCATTAACAATGACAGGAGTGTGTGGCATTAAAATTTCCTGAATACCTATGCTCTCACTTAGAAAACATAAATTTCAAAATTGACTCCTAATTATGGACCTCTGTGTATGCAGCTATTCTCTCCTAACACCCATTTGCTCTGTCCTGTGGGATATGGCATGTTGCCTTTCCAGTAAGAAAAGCCTTTAATATTAGGTCGTTAGGTATGAAATGTCTGGTTTTTGTGGATTATAGTAAAACACTGTACACATAATGAAAACACAATTTATTAGTCAAAATATGATCCATTAGAATCAACTGTCTTTTGCTAATGTAATGGAAGGTTGAATATCCCTTTTTTGAAGAATTCCTTTTTTCTGGATGCGATGAAGTCCTCAAAGCCCCTTTCTGCACTTGTTTGATTTTTATACTGCTTGTTTCGAAGGAAGTGCTCCAAACCCTGAAAAAGGTGATAATCAGTCGGTGAAAGGTCGGGCAAATACAGTGGATGAGGCAAAACTTCGTAGACTAATTCCCTTAATTTTTGCACAGTGACTTGCGAAGTGTGAGGTCTAGTGTTATCGTGCAATAGGATAGGCCCGTACCTGTTGACCAATGCTGGCTGCTTAATACATAACTGCTCATGCATTTCCTCAATTTGCTCACAATATACCATAGCAGTTATAGTCTGACCGGTTGGAGGAAGGAATAATGCACTATCCCTTCTGATGTCCTCCATACCATCACTGTTACCTTCTTCGGGTGTAAAGATGGTTTTTCCGCATGTTTTGGGGCTTGATCTTTGTCTAGCCATTGTGCTGATCTTTTCCTGTTATCATACAAGATCCATTTTTCACCACAGTGACGATTCGTTTCAAAAATGGATCGTTTGAGTTCCTCATGAGGAGTGAAGAACTCGCCTCAAATCTGTGAAGTTTTTGTTGATCAGACAATTCATGAGGAACCAACTTATCCAACTTTTTCACCTTTCCAATTGAAGCAAGGTGCTGACTTATTGTGTAAGTGGACACCCCTAACTCCTCTGCAAGACTCCTTACGGTTTTCGTTGGGTCAGCCTCCACTACAACTCTCAATTCCTTGTCATCTATGAGTTTTTGCTGTCTTCCCCTGGGCTCATTTTGAAGACTTTCATCACCTTTGGTGAATTTTTCATACCACCTGCGAATAGTCAGTTTGTTAGCACTTCCTTCTCCAAAAGCAGCATTAATGTTTCTTGCTGCCTGCGATGCACTATGGTTCAATTTATACTCATGTAAAAAAAGAACACGAATTTCTTGTGAAGAAACCATTTTGAAGTACCTACAAAAACAAAATAACAGTACAATAGAATTAACTGGAAATTATGTTTTCTTAAGCACCTCTTACCTCTTCTACCTCTGTATAGCTCCGATATAATTTTAAGAATTTCTGTATTCACAATCGCGATCACTTGTTAAGTAACCGAAAATCGGACATTTCATACCTAACGACCTAATACAAAGTTTCCAAACCCTTGATCATATTTATTTGCATTATGTCTATCCACTGGAGAGTGAAGAAGATTCAGTCTGAAATATGGAGGGAAAAATTTCTGCATGAAAAATGAGGCTAATTAAGAATCTTGCCGTTATGTGGCTATTTTTTAGCTCCCATCCAAAATGTGTACCAATGCCAATCCTGTGTTCACATAATACCAGTGGATATACTCAACATCCCTAGTAGCATATAACATTGAAACAACATTGATTCAATGTTGTTTCAATGTTATATGCTACTATGGATGTTTCCTCTTTTTCAACTGAGACATCCAAAAAGACTGTCTAGCTTACTAATGTGCCAGACTGTACTATAATTTTCTCAAATTATCTATTAGATGTAGATATCAGTATGGAAGAGGATGATCCTATTCGGGAATTTATATTTTGTGATTTTAGATCCTTTTTATCAAGGATATTATCTTAAAATGTTTATTTTTTGCCGCATGGAATACCTTTCTGTTGTGCATCAAATTTACTGTGGGATATGTCCCAAACATGTCTGATATGATGCTTCTTTTTTGAGGGGCCAGTCTTAGTCATGCTCAGTGTTTGATTATGATATATCCAGTGGTGGATCAAAGGAGATCAAGTGCTTTGAAGATATTGAGAAGTTCCGAGAAGTCTGTGGGACATCTAGTGTCATGCTTGCCAGGGCAGCCATGTGGAACTGCAGCATCTTCAGAAAGGATGGGATGCTACCACTTCATGATGTCATTCGAGACTATCTTCGTCTCTGTGTGGATTTTGACAGCCAAGCAACCAATGTGAAATATGTAATCCAGAACATGATTGGAGAACTCCAGAGTGAAACATCATGGGGACGTACCTTCCTTGGAGCTCAAACATTGGAGGAAATCTGGTTTGTCCCCTCCATTTTTCCTTTCCTTCCTACTTGCAATGATTTTGAAAGGGAAAAGTTTTGTATTTCTGTTTTTTTTTTTCTGTGAATGCAGTGCTGTGTGGGAATTAGATGAATACTGGAAAGAGAAGCAGAAGGAGTTTGGTGCTCAATTACACCAGGGCTCTGTTGCAGGAGCAATGGCAGAAATGGGTTCATGTAGGAACAGAGTCATAGAAATGCCTGCCACATTCCTAAGGAAGCATTACAAAGACACTGAGCTTCCCAAGTCTGTACTTCTCCTTCACAGTTGCAGGAAGTCCTGGGACCAACCCATCTATGAGACAAGGCAAGAAGAAAAGATCTTTCGCTCCATTGTCACACTCAATGGGATGAAATTTACATCTCTCCCAGGGTAAGAAATCCTCCCTACTATTCATTTCCTTGACCTCTCTTGTTACCAAGGTTGGGCATGTTACATTTTGAAAGGTACTAGTAACTACTAGGTTAATTTGGCAGAATACAGAGTATGGCAAAAAAAAAAGACATATGACTTTTAATCTACAGGGTGGTCTATTGAAATGGAACCATATGGAATAATCAATATTTTCTTTTTATTCAGATTCAGATTTGTGAAGGTTAAGTGAAGATAATGCATTTATCTGAAGATGAAAGGCTGCAAATCATTTTGATGTGTGGTTCACACCACTGGGCAGACAGCTACAGACTTTAATGAAGCCAATCCAAATTGTCTTGAAATAGGAATTAGACTTTTCAGTTTTTATTACTCCCTCACTTAAATGGATCACCCTGTACAGGTATATACCTCTGCTCTCACTAAAGCTATTTTCACAAAACTTGCAATGCATATATAATGATAAATTCCCAATGTATGATAGAAATGTAATTATAAATTCATTCAACAGCAACAAGGCTATGAGCAAGTATTTTTTTAAATTGAATATTGAAAATGGGTAGGAGAATGGGTCCCTTCCAAATGACTTGACTGCACCTGCCTCTTTCTCCAACATAATCCAAGGAAAAATTTGAATAAGCATTGAGTGGATTCTCTGCTTATGATGCTTATTAAATCATTGATCAAGAAAAGGAAAGGTGGAAAGGAACTTTGGATATAGAGGCTCATAAAAATCATATGCTTGAAAAGGCCAGCCCAAAGAATGAATTGCAATGAAGGAGAATTTCAATGTAACTTGGATGATATGCAGGCAGAGCACTTAAATATATAAGCAGAAAGTCATTTGTGCTTTTTTTTGCCTTACCCTGCAGAAACTAGGTACCATTATCAGTTATTTTTCCTTTTGAAGTAGCTCATTACCATTACAACTCCTTTTTTGTGACTTTATAGCCTGTTTGGAATGGAATAGGTCAAGGAGGAAATCCTGGTAGTCTCTTGTTGCCTTTCCCAGACATACGTGAGATACTATGGACATCAAAAAATTGACCCCCCCCTGGATGGAAATTCTGTTCTGTAATTGTTGTAGAGGACCTCAAGGAAGGCCTCTGAAGCCCCTCACTGAGGTCCTCAGGTGAACCGCATTTCCAAAAAGTAGCATTAAGAGGTCACAGCTGACTCATTCCACTTCGAAAGCCATTATCTCCTCAACCACTTCACTGAAATTGCTGAAACTTGCACCATTCTCTTCATTTCAAATAGCTCTTTAAGTATGCCTTTTGGATGGCTAAGGCCCAGCCCATGCCAAGACCTATTGTTGCACATCTTCACCAATGAGTAAACTGTGTATTTCCAAGTTAAATATCTTCCCATTTGTGGCCCTTCCTCATCTTCAGTAGAAAATTTTCAGAAATTTCAATAGTCACTCACTGACAACATTGCCATGGTGTACAGCTAGAACCAGCTTTGGCCAAGGATGCCTGATTATTTTTACTGTTTCTGTAGTGAATTCAGAATGACTTCATTCATTTTAAGGCTCTGTTCCTTTTACATGAACCTTTTAGTGATAGCTGTATACTTTTTAAAATTGAGTCAATGAATGTTGCAATGAAAATATTTTTTAAAGGAGTATGAATCAATAATTTCAAAAATGGTAACAAGTGAATTTGAAATCGCTATAGGAATGGATTCCTGTAACAACCATTGCAACCTTAGAAGAAAGAAACAATATACCATCACTCATTCCATCTCACAAAATGAAAGATTGCATATCATAACACATTATACATTCTTCAGTGAAATGTGTTGCAATAATGTGTTATTCCCCAAATGTATCCATTATAATCATGTCTCATGGAATCAATCATGATTTTTCTCCTTTGTGGATTAAGTGAGAAGAGCAGGAGATATGCAGAGCAAGCAGCTGCTCTCGTCTGTCTTCGTTA
This sequence comes from Darwinula stevensoni, assembly GCA_905338385.1. Taxonomy (NCBI): domain Eukaryota; kingdom Metazoa; phylum Arthropoda; class Ostracoda; order Podocopida; family Darwinulidae; genus Darwinula; species Darwinula stevensoni. The sequence continues at coordinate 102,858 of CAJPEV010000016.1, read as the reverse complement.
CCATGGCCTTGATCCCAAACAAGGAAACCTCAAGAAAGTCCCATGAGGATGGAATGCATCCTGTTCCCTGATCCTAAAGGATCATATTACAGTGAATTTGGTGATTTTTTTCCCTTGAAGAAAGTTTTTGCTCTTCCCAATGATGTTGAGAGTTTTTCTTCCCTTCTGTGTGGAATTCGGTTGCATGTTTAGAAAATGTCAAGTTGATGGTAGCAGAAGCCTCATAATTGAGTTCATTGTTGACTTCCCAGATTTTGCTACCATGCATTCTGGACCACGGTCAGATTTTATGGGTCACCAAACCCCAGAAATTCTTCCTGTTGCATACTGTACACTATTTCCACCAGTGCACAGTGGTACGAATGTCCGAAATTCTTGGACAAAAGTCAAATTTTGTGAATGGAGGAATGAAAATTTGTTTGTCATTAAAAGTTACGGATTGAAGTCCTTGTCCTGCTTCGATATTTCTCCAGGCCTTCCTCTGGTCCTTTATAAGCCTTTACGTGGTGCAAAGGTCAAGGATTTGAACTTTTCTTAAAATATAGAGATTTAATGCGAAATTGTGACAAAAGTTTGTCATGAAATACGACTGTTCTTGTCGCTGTTTTTTAATCAAGTGCGATCTGAAGGTGTACCTGTAGGTGAGTCTTGCTTGTTGTATGTATAGTTTTACTCCTGATGTAATAAGCATAACTCATGTTATTTAATAGATCCTGTGCAGTCGATTGATGAACTACTTATCAAGTGCGATCTGAAGGTGTACCTGTAGGTGAGTCTTGCTTGTTGTATGTATAGTTTTACTCCTGATGTAATATGCATAACTCATGTTATTTAATAGATCCTGTGCAGTCGATTGATGAACTACTTCTAATGAAGAGGTAAATTTATCGAGTGAATTTGAAATACTTCTCAAGATTTCTCAGTGAATTCCTTATAGGCCAATGATTATCTATTATTAATGAAGAACAAAATCAGCCCAAAATCTCCTGCGCCCAACTGCGCCTAAAGTGAGGAAAAATTTTCAGATTTTTTATCTCGCAATTTCTCCAGGATAGATGCCAATGCCTTTGACCCGAAAGGACCTCTACAACATCACGAGGCAGATGAACCGAGCAGACCCTGCTGACTTAAGTGTCATTCCTGTGTTGGTCAAGCTCATTCAAGCCAAATACAAAATAAGCCAGGATTTTCATGAATAAGGGCCATGTCAATTATTAAAAAGTGCCGAGCTTCAGAAGACTTGCCTTGGTTCTTCAGGCTAAGTCTTCCAGAAAGGCCGAGAGGTTTTCAGACAACGATGTCAATTGGCTGGAAGAGTTCTTCAAAAAATTTTCCTCACTTTAGGCGCAGCTGGGCGCAGGAGATTTTGGGCTGATTTTGTTCTTCATTAATAGATAATAATTGGCCTATAAGGAATTCTCTGAGAAATCTTGAGAAGTATTTCAAATTCACTCGATAAATTTACCTCGTCATTAGAAGTAGTTCATCAATCGACTACACAGGATGTATTAAATAACATGAGTTATGCATATACATCAGGAGTAAAACTATACATACAAGAAGCAAGACTCACCTTCGGGTACACCTTCAGATCGCACTTGATGAAAAAACAGCGACAAGAACAGTCGTATTTCATGACAAACTTTTGTCACAATTTGGGATTAAATCTCTATATTTTAAGAAAAGTGCAAATTATTGACCTTTGCACCAGGTAAAGGCTAATAAAGGACCAGGGGAAGGCCTGGAGAAATATCGATGCAGGACAAGGACTTCAATCCGTAACTTTTAACGACAAAAAAATTTTCATTCCTCCATTCACAAAATTTGACTTTTGTCCAAGAATTTCGGACATATGTACCACTGTGATATGGACACACATATGTAGTATGGACATACGCCCCGCCGCGGCGGGGCGTATGTCCATACTAGCGAGTTTGTTTGCCTTTCGACAAACTCGCTATGGTCGCGCCTTCGGCGCTCCATTCCCTTGGAAAGAGATCAATTCATTTATTCTTTGCGAAATGGCAAACACGTATTTTAAGTAAGTCTCCGTTGAAATACGTGACATATAGGGACGAAAGTCTTGATTTTTAGCCTTTGACCGAACTGGAGGGAAAATATTTGAGGTCTACTAACCGTGCCAGCGCTATGAAGGGCCTCACTAGGACAACGAAGAATAGACCAGAAGAGCGTAAGAAAACCTAACTCGAGTACAATGGTAATGCCTGGGAAAGACGTAGCATAGCTAGCAGACGCAATGGCCTGGGCGGGGCGCCGAACATCCCTGCTCTTGAATGCCCAAGTAAAACATAACCATTCCATAAGCACATTAATATGACACACTCATAGCTCAACTCTCTCGGCTGAAACGTATATTCCTGTAACATATTCATACAGTATTTTCATGTTATATATCTATTGCAACATTCTACAGGTAGTCCACTTCGGAAGTCATCCCAACTCAGAATTCCTTATGTCTGTTCAAAATGTATTACACCGGAAGTGGATCCCGTGCACGCGGGTGCGATATATCTACATAAAAATAGCCAACGTCCTCTGTAGGCCTGCGAAAAAAAGGAATATATTAATTTATTATTTAATTAAAAAGTTACTTAGTTTTTTTCCCCTTAAGCTACGTCTTAAGTGCTCTCTCTTGGATCGGACTACGCAGTCTCTTGGATCTCAACGATGTCCTTTACATCTGCTTACTCATTGAACTTATTTTCCTGCTAATTAAACATTACCCTTAAGGGAAATACGAAGTGGACCACTCGTCGAACGGTAAATATGATATATATCAATCACAAGCTCTAGATGAGTGAAATGCGTTGGTGCATATTTTACCAGTGAGAAAGATAAGGAAATAAATAGTAATTGTTATGTTAAAAGTGTGGGTTGCAGGCTAGGCACTCATGAGGTGGCGTGCGCGAACACGTTCACCATAAGGGTAGACCCTCTGAACGGAAGGGCGAGAGCTCCCATTACCGTTGAAATAGAAAGCCTTATGCCATGTATTCAACCCTAAAGAATAATTCAATCACTTGGATGATAGACACTTATACTGTTTCACCAGTGCATTTAGGTTTTCCTCATGAAAGCAAACGAACCTCAAAGAAGACAGGATGAACACAGACCAAGCGAGCGGCATTCATTCTATGTTTGGCAGGAAGCGCGAGAAAGTGAACCTATTTTGTAGGATGATGCTCAGTTGGATTAGAAAATAAACGCGGTCAAAGACCGCTACCCTTACTGACCCAACTGACCCATCATTCCACAGAATAGGTTGACTTTATCACTTTGGCCCTTGATCGAACTCGGGAATAAAATGTTCAAGGTCTGCAAAACGTGCCAGCGCCATGAAGGGCCTCACCAGAACAACGAAGACTAAACCAAATGGGCGTAAGCAAACTTGAGTCGAGTACAGTGTGCCTGCACGGGAAGGTAGGAGCACAGCTAGCAGACGAGACCTGGACAAGACGTCGAACATCCCTGCTCCAGAATGTCCGGGTAGAACGTAACCATTAGATCGACAAATTAAGAGTATACACTTTGCCCTTCGAGCAAACAAACACGCTATGGTCGCGCCTTCGGCGCTGCATTACCTTGGGTAGTGATTAATTCATTTATTCTTTGCGAAATGGCAAACACGTATTTAAAGTACGTCCCCATTGAAATACGTGATATATAGGGACAAAAGTCTTCATTTTTATCAAAATCATTACTTCTATGATTTCTAGTGTGCATTGAAATCTTTTCATATGCCCCTTTTTGTAAGGAAGGAGAATACATTTTGAAATACTTCCCTCCTACAATCTACGCTAAGGGGACATATTTTAAAAGTATAATTTTTCCTCAACTCAGCATGCGAATAACTACTTATGCCAGTCAGTCAGCTACTCACGATCGTCTAAATATAATGAAATAATTTTTTTTCCTCAGTTATCCACACGTTATTTTTTGCCAAGTTTAAACTTTCTAGCGCCCTCTGTTTTACTAGATCAGAAAATTCGGGAAAATACCCCGTTTGCAAGATATGTGCCCTGAGGCGTTTTAACTGAAAAGTACCTTTCTTTTTTTTCTTTTTTTTTCACCGAAATCCATCCTCAGTGAACTACATGCCCACAAAGTTTTAATATTATTCGTTTGCCCTTTTCGCTGGTGAAGAAACAGGGTTGGAAAATCCGACCCACCCAAAAACTAAGCTAGGAGGGGATACAGCATGAAAGTTGAATACTCCCTCAGCTCAATAATATCATGTCACTTATATGTGTGCCAAGTTTCACCTTTCCATTTCTGTCCAATTTACCCCGACAAAAACCTTTTTTTCAAAACATCGCCCCCTTGAAAAAATTCCCCCAGGGGATGTATCGAGACTTAACATTTTTCTTTAACTACTTGTCTCAGTAGTAACATTCATGGAAAGTTTCAGCTTTCCAAGTTCATCAGTTTACCTAATATAAAAAATTATTTGCAAACATCTCCCTTTGAAATTTCTGCCCCCAGGGCATTTACTTCCAAAGTCCGAATTTTTCTTCAGCATCCCAATAAGTAGTTATGTATTAAGTTTCATTTTTCCACACTAGCTCAACACTCCAGGACAAAAAATGCTTGAAAACGTCGGCCCCAAAAAAATCCCACCAGGGCATGGATCTAAAATTTCACACTTTTCTTGAACGCTTCGTTTCACTAGGCACGTCCATGTTAGGTTTCAGCTTTCCATGTCTCTCCGTTTTACTCAAGCAAAAATAAAGTTGTGGAGGGAGAATGAGTAAACGGACTTGGAAGTCAAGAGAAGCCGGGGATTGGCCGGGAGTCGAACCCGGACATATTGCGTGTCAGTCAGAGACGCTCCTACTATACCACTGAACCCAGCACATCAAGTGTTTTCTCTGAATGCCTACCTTATCTGTCACAAAATATATTTAAGAAAAATGTTTCCCCCCAAAAATGTGTACCCCCAGGGCATCTCCAAAGTCGGATTTTTTCTGAACTCTGCATCCGAAAAGGTACATGTGTACCAAGTTTCAGATTTCTAACCCTTCTATAACATGGTTAGAATTAGCGTCAGTCAGTCACGATCGTCTATATATTACACTCATACCTCAATTCTTTCGACTGAAACATATATCCCTGTAACATATTCATATACAATTTTCACGTGATATATATCCTACAACATTCTGCGGGTAGTCCACTCCACCATTGGTCACAACGTTCCGCCAGCCACTGTAAGCAGGTGGAGAAAAAGATCCTCTGATAGCGTATTCGCCTTCTCCAAACAAGACACTTGATTACCAACCGAGCTGCCCGCCAAATCCGCGTGTCAGATCGATCCAATTGAGTTCATTCGCATCCCGTGCCAACTTAAAATCATCCATTTTATCCAAAGCCTAGGTGTTCAAAACTTCAACTACGTGCCTCACTTCAATGCTACAAGGCGGGTATGACTGAGAATTTGCATACATCCAGTTGAGGGTTCCCTGATGCCGTTCCTTATTATTCATCCAAAGTGTGGCACTTTCAAAGTCGAACGTTATCCCTTTACTAAGTTATTTTCTCTTACTGCTAATTACAAACTAGACCTGAGTTATTGATATTTCTTGTAACGTTGTTACCAGCGTAGCGGATCCCGCGGGACGCGGGTGTGGTCTATTAAATATAATCGTCAGTGTATTTTGTATTCCATGTTAGTGTTTCCGCAATATACTTAGAGAGATATACTTAGAGAGATGTTTGATTCCCATATATTTGTATCAAGCTCTTGGGAATCTTCTTGTGGTGGTGATGTCTGGATCACTTGAAGAGACCTCTTCAAGAATGATGAAAACATGTTCACAATTAAAGATAGACCAATTCATCCAGCAAAAGAAAACTGAATTTAGTTCGAATTAAATAGGTGTTCTTGAATGAAATTGCAGAAGTAATGTTCTAGAGCGGGGCTGGGGAACCTTTTTGGCCTTGTGATACATTATTAAGATAGAGCTAGGTGCTTGTGAGTGAACGATTTTCTGAAAACAATTATTTCCTCAAGTTGGCAACAGACATACGCATTCTTTGATACATGAAAAAAAAAATTCGGAACAACCATGATTTTCAGCCATAACTCAATGAACCAAACTTTTTGGTCCATGAGCCAAATTTGGCTCATGACCCATGGGTTCCTGACCCGTTTTCTAGAGTAAAAGGTTTTTCCTGCTAGTCGGGTTCTGAGTTATCCTAAGTTTTCCATGTAATAAATTTAAGGAATAAACCCATATGCTTTCGTTCTTTCTTAGCATCAGTGCTACCAAGTGCGGGAAATCACTACATTAACCTTCTTTTCTGTATAAAGATGGAATAACATGGACACCTTTTGAAGGTAAAATAACAATGTAAGATGACAGTGAAGTTACTGGTCCAAAAATCGCCCTCATTGCCTTGCTAAATTACCTTCAAATGCTGTGTGTATAGATGCACACCTAAGGGAATGGTAAGGTTACCGCCCACGCAGCAGGAGAGCAGTGGGATAAGCAAGAAAGAAACGGTGAAGTTACTAGTCCAAAAACCACCCTCTTTACCATTCCTTACCGTACACGTACTGTATGTGAAAATGTATTCTTTCTTCTTAAGTTTTGGAAATCAGCATGCAAAATGTTTTTAATTGAATTGGAGCCTGAAGGGCAACGAAAATGACAAAAATTTGACCACTGGAACTGGAATGCCTTTGTACTGCTTCACGCCCAGCCGTCCCTCTATGATCATCAAACTCTCACCCACTGCATTGTTTCGCTTAGGAATTAGCACACCTTGGAATGTTTACTTCGGTTCCTCAAGAAAAGGCTACATATTTCGCAGCGGGTCATTTTCTGGAAAAATCTCCATATTCGCAAAATGAATGCTGCTCATACTTCTAATGATTTCCATTGTTAGTACGGACGGTATAATATGCTTGTTCTATATCAGAATGTAGGATTCTTATGACGCACGAGACTCACGTTCTAATTGGGACACGCGGAAAGAGGCTCGTTATGGAAATTAAGAATATGTAGTTGATTCATACTTACTCTTAAGGAAAATAAGTAGATCGTATGCAGAGGAGCATTATGTGATATTTTTCAGCACAATATGAGACTGATTCCACATGCTCCCTCGTTTTCCAGAATGGGCAGGGGAAGCGCCTCAGGTTGATAATGAGAAGAGGGAAAATATCATGAAACTCCTGAAGGAGAATGGGGTGCAGTGGGACCCCAAGAAGTGGCCTCCAGTGGCCCTGGAAATTCACAGTGGGATGGGGCTATTGGAGTCCCTTTCCGTTATTCTCACTGGATCACTCCTGCATCTTCCTCTCTTCGAGGTTTGACACTATGTTTCTCTCCTTTCTCTCATCACTTTCGTAGAAGGAGAAGGGATTGTGAATGCAATAATATGGAGGTAGCGAGGGAAATATGCCAATATGTTCGTAAATCAAATATTCACCTGATTATGCAAGAGAAACGTACCAATAGTTTTGCGCTCTCCTGTAGCAAATAAAAAAGCAAATCATCTGTCTGTAAATGGTCTAATATTAATACATTTTTGCAATTGAAAGTTAACTTCATAATTTGAATATATAGGAGAAATTTTGGTGGATTTTGGGAGCAGATAACGAAGCCTCGAGGGAGAAATAATATCTGCAAGGTGGAGGATCGATACCTCAGTGGTGGTTGTAATGTAGGAATGCTCTCTATGACTACCATTTTCATTTTTGCTCATTTTTTTCATTTTAAGGCTAGTAACAGTTAACACCTCTCTACTTTTCGGAGGAAAACCGGGAAAATTTTGTTGATTGATACATCGATAAGTGATAGTACCCAACCTCCAGCATACAAGCTGGATACGATTCAATGGGAAAATCAATTAGGGTAATTACCCATGGAATGAACCAAATAAGGGGTTCATTAAATGCTTTTTTAGGCCACTCCATTGTATTGACTTCACCCACCATTCTCAGAGTAAAGGCCTACTTTGAAGTATCACTTGTACCGACCAGGATATTCAGATCAATCCTTTACAGCTCATGTCATAATTTTTGGTTCCCCTAGATAAACCCATCATGCTATAAAATATTAATCTTATTACAGCTTGATAGGTATGAAAGGAGAGACCGTATTTCGTAGAATGTGATACATAAAAACACGAAAGGTTAAGGAAACGTAAGGAAAAATGATAGAAATGACGCGATAGCATGTGTACGCAATATGAAACGCTTGATATAAAAGGGTGAAAATATATGTGAAAAAATATATATTTGGGTCTATTTAGTCTTGCTCAATAGTGCCCAAGTTAGCAGATCCTCCGGTATTTGAGACACACGGATTTATATATTTGTAGGAATTAATACAGAAGATCCCCATGTATAACGACGCCAAGGATGTTCTTCCTCTAATCCAGCAAGGAGCAAATATCCTTAAAAGACCCATTGTCCTCATTGGGGAAAAATTATCTGGTGAGTCGCATTTCTTAAGTATTTTTTTTCTCTATCCAAAAAAGACTAAATTACTAGTAATTTAGTCGTGATTGAACTGTAAAGTAATTAGGAGTATGTCAAAGCAAAGAACATTTTCCTGTAAAATATGTATACGTAATGGGAAGGGGTTTCAAGACTTTGAGGTTCGAAATCGTGAGGAATATCTTACAATTTGGTCAAGTTTGGTCAGACAAGAGCAAAGCCTAGCATAGAATGGAGCGGTTTCCTCACAACTCTCATTTTCTAATTCATATAAGGAATGAATTCATGGGTTACTTCTGAAATAGAAGTTTCATGTTACCCAGACAGAAAGAATTTCGATTATCTCCATTTCCATATACTAATTTATGTGTTATTAGTTTAAGCACCTCACTAATCACTCACTCACTCACCCGCAGCTAATAAATGCTATGGGATTGTAGTTAAATTATGATATTAATAGGAAACTGCTCTATACGCTGGGGAACACTCATTTACTCTAAAGTATGCATCAGGTATAGTCCACGTATACTGCTGTAGACAGACTCTTCTTAGCGGAAATAATGATCAAGGCACATGCAAATACTTCACTTCTCCTTCACATTCGCCAATAGCAATTTCTGCAACTGACGCTTGCTTCATTTGAAAAGGGCGCATGCTGAATTTGGATGTCGCTCATCGGGCTCATGGTTATCTTACTCAGTCAGTGCTTTGCTGATGATATAGCCCTCCTCGGAGTAATCATGCTAACTTGATATTCCCCAGTGAACAAAGTCTTGGTTAATTGTGGGCGCATTCAGTTTTAACTCGATCTAACCGGAAGAGCAAAGGCTCGGGGCGCAGCCTGCTATGACATCTCACACAACCTCCTGACCTCATTGGGTCATTTAACCAGTATGGCGGCTCAGAGGCTCTTAAGCGAAATTCAACTGCTTTTCTGAGTTAGTAGCAACAACAGAGGAAGTTGACATGGGAAAATTGTGCAGTGGTACAACATGCTCTTCAATATCAAATTATCAATCCCATATTTTCGTAATGACAGAGTTGGGATACACTCTCTTGCTTCCTATCCTATCTTCCTATCGTGGTGCCACTCAAGTTAGTTTTAGGCCAGCAATAAAAAATGTTCGATACGGAATTGGAATCTTCTAGAAGCCTATTTGAGAATGTATATGCATTTCTCAAAAGCAATTTCGGGATGTTGCAGTTCATATGTCAATGTCGCAGGTCAATGAAAGGAACGGCCGTCGTGACATCCTTTTGCGTAATTCACAACTTCATTCGCATGTTTCCCAGAATCTGGGTACGAACACTCGCCGATGGAAGCCTTCCATGAATGACACCATGATTAGGGTGATGACGCGATGGGAATGACTCGATCTCACAGAACGGGTCATGCCACGTAACTCGGGTCAGGTTCCTGCTTCGTCACCCGATGCATTCAGTGTTTCGTGACATGACTCGCGTCATAGCCTGGTTCAAAACTGATTGCACCCAGTGGTCTTCCCGCTATACAACTCTTGGCTAAAATAGCGCAATATGTATGTTTTCCAGGCACCTTCTTCCCGGAAGTTGATTATGGGAATGAGGGCATGCAAAGTATGCTACTCTTTGCTGAAGATGATGCTCAACACATCAGCATACTACCAGTGGTTCCTCAACGCAGTGAGTCATCTATTTTATAGCAGCTGAAATTCAAGGTACAGTATGTCCAGGCTGAGTTTCTAGACAATTGTCTCGCGTCTGCAGCAAAGGGTTTCCCGATCAATAGATATGTAGAATGGAAATAGAAACACTTTGCTTGAGATGGCTTTCTGGACAACAATCTCAAATCTACAATTAGGGTTTCTCCATCAGAGGAGTAGGATGCAACCTGGACATGGAATTCGGTTACTTTGCCTGAGAGACGGACAGAAAAGAAGCCCTATATCTTTTGTTGGAGATAGTGAATGATGGAAGAATGGGAACGAGGAAAATTGGTCGAAGTCAAGGGTTGCAACGTTTACATGCGACCATGATGAACTAATAGGAATCAAACAAAGGGATCAAGAACGTTAGCCCAGTATGCAAACTTAAACGTTCATTTCTACAGTGAAATCCCTTCTTAAGGAAATAAAATTTAGTTGCTGCAGATCAAAATAAGGAGGAAATGCATTTTGACATCTGGTGATTTGTGGTTTACCAGAGTGTACCCTGGTATCATTGAGTCGACAATGTCCTTAAATTGGAGGTCGTTTGAACACCATCTGCGATGAAATCCGCGGATGTTATTCGCCGTTCCAGATCTGGAACGCGTAGCCAAAGTGCCATTCTGAAGTCTAGCATTTGAACGCCAAGTAATAAGTTCGCGTATCCGTCCTCCTGAAAAACGGGTAACCAAAACTCTCTATTGTTTGAATGCTCGTCACTTCAAAAATGTTATTCATACTTAACAAAATTGCCAAAATTTTCAGCAAGTATTTTTCACTTTCAGAAATTTAATGGACGAAAAGTTAAGGACCACTGCATATTCAATACTGAATTAATACAAATTATCTACGTCCATCCATACATGCATTTGTGTCTTTCCACGCGCAAAGCTGTGGATATAACCAAATAACCAGACTTTGAAGCTACCGTTTTTTGCAATTAAACCGCATGATGAACCGATTGCATATCTCTTATGAACGTTCTGAGATAGGAAAGTTGCTGGACATCGTAACAATTTTATTTCTTGCCATTACTTGCCAACAAATATGCCAAGATAGCTTCAATGCAAGATAGAATTTGCAAGATAGCTTCAACCTAGCTGTTCTTTCACAATTTGCATTATCTCCCATGGCAGCTATTCTATTCTGATGAATTTGTTTGTTGGCAACTATGATATTAATTTAATGCATTTGAGACATTTCCAATGTGTCTTTGAAAATATTCCTGAACATAGGTCTACATATTTAATGCGAGAAAAATTCTTCAGGAGTTTTCACAGATTTTGACACAATTTCCAGGTTGGCAGGTGACATTTGTAATCCAATTAATTGCATACAAATTTAATCTGCGCCTCTTTTTGCTCTTGATTGCTACTCTCTTTTACTTCTCTTCCTTTCCCCTTTCATTTTCTCAGGAAGTGGAGAAATATGGATAGAAGTGGAGAAGCTCCCCCAGGTGTATGGAGAGAGGCAACTCCCTTCAAACAATCTAAGCAAAAGAATGTTATTCCGAGGGAAGACAAAAGTGACATGGCAGTGGCACACAGTTACAATGTTATGGTCTATGGACAGGGAGCTGGCAGGATTAACATCACTCAGCCCAGGTAAGTCATAGCGTCTCTCTTCCTAAACTCCCAACTTGCAATGCTAACATGTAATCTGTTGGGGGAAACCGGTATTATGTAAAGGAGGAGTATGATGTATATACCCCTCTTTTACATTGCTGCGTCTCCAATATAGAGTGGGCCACAAAAAAAGGTGAACATGTTTTTAAAAATGTATAAACTGTTAAATATTGCAGATGGAAACAAACATGAAAAGCTTGTGCGGACAGAACAAAAACATTGAGAGTTTCTTCAGGAAATGCAATTTTCTTGCATGTTCCTATCTGCAATAATTAACATGCTATGAATTTTTAGAATTTGTATCTTTTTGTGGCCTGCATTAGGAATAGGCAAAATTCATTATACAGTTGTTGAATATAGAACATAGTTCCATTTCTAACGTTATATTGATTGTTGTTCATATCAAAAAACGCAAATAACGCAGAAAAATGATCGGGTATTGTAAATTTTAAAAACTTACCCGCTTTATCCAACAGTCTTCTCCTTCTTTCGTATGGGTGTTGAGTAGCGTCTTAAATGTCTATATACTCAAGTGTGTTATCGCGGATAGTGCTTCAAATGTCAGGTGATATATGTCGTGGAGGCTATCAGAGAATTTTATCTTTGAGCAATGTGTCATGATGTGTTGCAGGGTTTCATCAAGGGCTCCGCAATCACATTATGAATATTTTTTAAATATCCATCTAAGGAAGAGATGGTCGCACCTCCCTTCTCCGGTGCGGATACAGCTGATGGCCGACCTTTGTTAGCGGGGAAGTGACGCTCCTAGAGGTTGTTGAGTCGATTCTAAGACTAGGTCTCCATTTAGGACATTGGAATTGTTCCATGCATTCCTCCATTGGCCCTCTAGGCTGCACAGTGTTCAATGGAGAGTACCCCAGTAACCCAGAACGGCTTCCTTGATTTGAGACGAGGTGTTGGCAGGTTGTTGAGGTCTACATTTATGGGCAGGTCTTGAATAGCGTTACGGTGATATTCCCTTGACGCCGCAGCTTCCCGGCGAATAGATGGAGGCGTTATGTTTGCGAGCACCGGGAGATCTGGTAGTGGTACGAATGTGACGGTTCCGCTGAAATCCTCATGGTTGAGTTCAACTCCACGTCGACCGCGTTCAGGTGTACGCTTGAAAACCATGCTGAGCAGTAATACTCGGCGATCGAGTACGCTAACGCGAGGGATGCGGTGCGGAGTATTTGCTCATATGCCAGTAGTATAAAAAAGGTGAGTTTGACATGAGGCGCAATATATTATTGATTAATTGACCGCAATTTCATATCAATCAACTTCCGGATGCTATAATTTTCCATGAGAACTCAGTGAATATCGATTGTTATAGAATAATCGAGTGCACAATGAATTGCATTATCATGTACTTTTATGAAACGATTTTACGTTAGGGAAATTATTTTGGTATGGAACTTCGCGATGACTAGTTGGGATTGAGAAATCAAATCGGTATATTCCATGAATCGGCTAGGACAATGCATTTGGACACGTTATCGTGACGTCGTAATTGTGATGGGGCTCTTTTTTTCTTACACGTTCCATTATTCATGACAACGATCCCCTGACAGTCAAGGACGAGTCAGGGAGGGGAGTAAGAGGGGAGGGTAGTCCGCGAGCCGACTCCTTCAAATGAAATAAATGCACAATACGGATGGACTGTTGTAGGGAATGGAAAACGGGTGGTTTTTTCATATAAGGCAATTTGTACGAAATTATCGGATCAAACTCGATAGCCATGATCGTATAGCGGTCGAGTACATTGCATTTTGGTCGCAAAAGCTCCGGTTCGAATCAGGGTCACAGCAATTGAGTATTTATTTTCCCCATTTTCCCCGAATCTCCTGTCATTAGCAATTCACATCATATGCGATACTCGATTATCATCAAATTACCACGTGCGCGTTGTCCTGGAACAATTCAATCCATGCCAGTTTTTCAAACGTCTTCTCGATTTGGAATTTATTTAGGTATGATGCGATAACGAGTCGGGATTCGGAAATGAATAGGGTCCCTGCTGGAAAAACCTCACTACAAACTCATGAGATCTCACAACTTTCTCATGAGGTTGTCCGAATATCTCATGGGGAAATTCTCATAATGTAATCCTCATGAGGTACTTAACGAGATCTCATGCCCTTCTCATGAGAACTGTGCTGTTCCTCATGAGGCTTCGAAACGTCCTCTTGAGGATCGAGGCCTCATGAGACCACATGAGACCTCTTGTTCGAAAACCTCATGAGGATCTCATGAGGTTTCTTCTGCAGTGCACAACCGCTGCGAGATGGCGACTGTATAGCCGCTCTGATGGGATGAATACTCTGATCTCATTGGAACATCTCTCCTGTACTCACCAAGTTGTATGCATTTTTATTTCTACAGTGAACATAATCAAATATATTTGATTTTCTAAAAATACTTGTCCGAAGACATAGCCCAGTTTAGAGAGACTTCAGACAATTCTGGCCTACAAGATAGAATGACGTTTTGATGATAGAATGAATGACAGTTGTTTAACCATATATCTTCTTTCGTATATGATTATTTCGCATTTAAGGACTCACGGGACCTTCCAAGTGGATTCCCAATATACTTTTTGTGGCTATTGGGCCACGAGGCAAGTGGCGCCTCTACGCGAAAACCCCATGAAGTCAACCTCAAGAGATATCTGTTTCAGACCTCATGAGTTCATTCTCATGAACCTCTGTCCGAAAATCTCATGAGAATCTCATGAGGTTTCCTTTTGAGATTCTCATGAGGTTTCCTTTTGAGATTCTCATGAGGTTTCCTTTTGAGATTCTCATGAGGTTTCCTTTTGAGATTCTCATGAGGTTTCCTTTTGAGATTCTCATGAGGTTTTTTCAGCAGGGGTTGGATGGAAAAATCGGTTACGCCATCGTTTTTGGACATGTTATCATGACGTCTTAATTGTGTTGGGGTCCCCCTATTTTTCCTTCTGTCCCATTATACATACTAACGGCCCCTCACTGTCAAGGACGTATCGTGCGCGTTTGGACGTGGGGGTTTGTATACGTTGGTGATTGTTACGTCGCCAACGCGTATGCTTGTTGATGAAACTCCGGGGAAGTTGGTATGCAGGAGTTCGGTATAGTCTTCAAGGTCTCGTTCGACACGGTCCCAAGACCGTATTTCGGTTCACTAGTATCAGATATTACTCTGAAACATAAAGGACCAAATAAGCAAAACAACTATGCTCATTATACAAGAACTGCATAGTAACTTTTGCTCCTACCCTGTATATTCCTTCACGACCAGAGATCTTTCCTAATTATAATTTCCCACCGTGCTTAGGAGATATGAGGGTGAAACAGAAAACAAGAGCCAATAATTTTTTCTTGCATTTTTTTCCCATCCAGAAAAAAATTATTTCGATGGTAGGTGCTATTGTTAGTCATCAATGCTAGTATGCATTGATCTCATCATTTCCCACAAGAGGATAGGGAGCCCAAGACATGACAAAATTACGGTAGCGTTGCAGACAAACACAAAAACTGAACAACGATCAGTGATTCATTTTCTGTGGCCGAGTGTTTCAATGCTGCCAAAATTCAGAGAAGAGTGAAGGCGCCGAATGTGTAGGAACAATCACGTCAGAGCCACTTACATATGAGAACATGTGCATGAATGAATGGGAAGTGCGTGAGTGGTACAACTATTTCTTAACGGAGAACAAGTGATTGACAGGGTAGAAACGGGACTTCAACGACCCTTGACAACATGTCTGCTATGGAGGTAACATTCTTGGAGAAATGACATATATCAATTGCACCAGGAGGCACATACATTCATACATTCATACATACGCAATGAATGAAAAAACTGGGAAAGGTCCTCGCGTCGGTGATTGTCAGATGAAGAGAATCTCACGTGAGACCTTTATTAATATCGATCGCTCTCAAGTACCGAGTAGCAAGGCCGAATGTTCCCGCGTTCGCAGAGCAAATGGGACAGATTCCGAATAGGAATAGCAATAGATTAAGACAGGCATGGCTGGTTCTTAAAGCAGTTCCGAAGCGCGTGCGACAGGGAATCTTTTATATTACTAGTAACAAGAGTTTCTTTTGAGTCATTGTCATTCAGTTACAGAAATTAAAAATCCGGAGAATATCTCACTTGTACAAGGGCTTTAGACAATTCAAGACCATTAACGTCGTCATTCCATACTTCCAGGCGAACTCGTGGGGAGAGAGCGACATGAATTCCTACATATAATTGGTATAAACAGCAATATCACCAATGGATTCATGAAAACAAGGATATGATCTTAAATAATCTCTTTCTAGGCAGATATGAAGGACTGAATTCCGGGAGGCTCTTGGGGACATTTGGTAACATACAATTTTTTTATATTTTACCTTATGTAAAAGACCAAAAACAATACATGAAAACCTAATAGATTTTGATCGCCTACAGATGAAATGATTCCAGCCGAAAGTGAACGATTCCTAATCAGTATCGGTAAGTAGAGTTTTTTTCCGGTTTCTTCGTCTCCGCGCCCAATGTCTTTTAATTTCTACTTTCTTTCTTGCCGTACAGCGCGGATGGACAAGGACGAACGTGGACCCTTCCTACGCAGAATCGGTGAGAAGAGGTTTTCGGGTTTCTTCCTCTCCGCGCCAAGCGTCTTTTAATTTCTCATTTATTCTTGCCGTACAGCGCGGATGGACGAGGACGAACGTGGACCCTTCCTACGCAGACTCGGTAATAAGAGTTTTTTTCCGGTTTATACGTCTCCGCGCCCGGCGTCTTTTAATTTCTAATGTTTTCTTGCCATGCAGCGGGGATGGACGACAAAAAACGTGGATCCTTCTTACGCAGTATCGGTAGGAGGGGTTTTTTCAGGTTTCTTTGTCTCCGCACCTGGTGTCTTTTAATTTATAGTTTTTCTTGCCGTACAGATGAATTAAATCCTGTCGAACGCGGACGCTTCCTACGCAGTATCGGTAAGAGGAATTTTTCAGGTTTATTCGTCTCCTCTCCCGGCGTCTTTTGATTTCAATTTTTTCTTGCCGTACAGGGAGGATGGACGAGAACGAACCGGAACAACTCACGAGAAGCATCGGTAAGAGGAGTTTTCTTCTGGTTTCTTCGTCTCCCCGCCAGGCGTCTTTTAATTTCTAATTTTTCTTTTCGTACAGCGCGGATGGACGTTGACGAACGGAGACGCTTCTTACTCAGTATCGGTAAGAGGAGTTTTTTTATTATTTATTCGTCTCCGCGCCCGGCGTCTTTTAATTTCTTATTTTCCTTGCTGAACAGATGAATTAAATTCTGTCGAACATGGACACTTCCAACGCAGCATAGGTTAGAGGAGTTTTTTCGGGTTTCTTCGTCTCCGAGCCCGGCGTCTTATAACTTCTAATTTTACTTCTCGTACAGCGCGGATGGACGAGGACGAACGTGGACGCTTCCTACGCAGTATCGGTAAGAGGAGTTTTTTCGGGTTTCTTCGTCTCCGCGCCCAACGTCTTCTTACCTTTTTTTAAAATTTTCTTAACGTACAGCGCGAATGAACGTTGACGAACGTGGACGCTTCCTACGCAGTATCGGTAAGATGAATTTTTTCGGCTTCATACGTCTCCGCTCTAGGCGTCCTTTAATAACTAATTTTTCTTGCCATACAGCGCGGATGGACGAGGACGAACAAGAACAACTGATGGGAAGCATTGGTAAGAGAAGTTTCTTGGGTTTCCTTGTCTCTGCCCACGGCGTCTTTTAATTACAAATTTTTATTGCCTTCCAGATGAATTAAATCCTGTCGAACGTGGACGCTTCCTAAACAGTATCGGTATGAGGAGTTTTTCCTAGTTTCTTCGTCTCCGCGCCCGGCGTCTTTTAATTTCTAATTTTTCTTGCTGAACAGCGCGAATGGACGTTGACGACCGTGGACGCTTCCTAAACAGTATCGGTATGAGGAGTTATTCCTAGTTTCTTTGTCTCCGCGCCCGGCGTCTTTTAAATTTTCTAATTTTTCTTTCCGTACAGCGCGAATGGAAAACGACGAACGGAGGCGCTTCTTACGCAGTATCGGTGAGAGGAGTTTTTTTTGGACTTCTACGTCTCCGCGAGCAGCGGTATTTAATTTATTATTTTCTCTACCGTACAGATGAATTAAATTCTGTGGAACGTGGACACTTCCTACGCGTCATAGGTAAGAGGAGTTTTTTCGGGTTTCTTCGTCTCCGAGCCCGGCGTCTTTCAACTTCTAATTGTACTTGTGGTACAGCGCGGATGGACGAGGAGGAACGTGGACGCTTCCTCCACTGTATAGGTAAGAGTAATTTTATTCGGATTTCTTCGTCTCCGCGCCCGGCGTCTTTTTTTAAATTTTTCTTGACGTACAGCGTGGATGGACGAGTACGAACGGGAACAACTGAAGGGAAACGTTGGTAAAAGGAATTTTTTGGGCGTTTATTCGTCTTTGCGCCCGTCGTCTTTTAACTTCTCATTTTATTTGCCGTACAGCGCGGATGGACGAGGACGAACGTGGACGCTTCCTACGCAGGATCGGTAAAAGGAGTTTCTCGTGTTCATTCATCTCCACGCCCGGCGTCCTTTAATTTCTATTTTTTCTTGCTGTACAGCGTGGATGGACGAGGACGAACGTAGACGCTTCCTACGTATAATCAGTAAGAGGAATTGTTTCTGGTTTCTTCATCTTCGCTCTCGGTGTCTTTTAATTTCAAATGTTTCTCGCCGTATAGATGAATTAAATCCTGTCGAACGTGGACGCTTAATACGCAGTATCGGTAAGAGGAATGTTTTCGGGGTTCTTCCTCTGCGCACCTGGCTTCTTTTAATTTCTATTTTATCTTCCCTATAGATGAATTAAATCCTGTCGAACGTGGACGCTTCCTGCGCAGTATCGGTAAGAGCAGTTGTTTCTGGTATCTTATTCAACGCGCCTGGCGTCTTTTAATTCCTAATTGTTCTAACCGTACAGATGAATTAAATCCTGTCGAACGAGGACGTTTCCTACGCAATATCGGTGAGAAGAGTTTCTTCCGGTTCATTCGTCTCCGAGAACGGCGTCTTTTAATTTCTAATTGTTCTAACCGTACAGATGAATTAAATCCTGTCGAACGTTCACGCTTCCTACACAGTATCGGTGAGAGGAGTTTTTTTGGGTTTTATAGTCTCCGCTCCCGCATCCTTTAATTTCTAATTTTTCTTGCTGTACAGCGAGGATGGACGAGGACGAACGGGAACAACTCATGGGAAGCATCGGTGAGAGGAGTATTTTTTGCGTATCTTTGTCTCCGCGCCCGACGTCTTTTAATTTCTAATTTCTTATTGTCGTGCAGCGCGGATTGACAAGGATGAACGTCGACGCCTCCTTCGTATTATTGGTGAGAGAAGATTTTTCGCGTTTCTTCGTCTCCGCTCCCAGCGTCAGTTAACTTCAAATTTTTCTTGCCATACAGATGAATTAAATCCTTCCGAACGTGGGCGCTTCCTACACAGTATAGGTAAGAGTTTTTTTCTGGCTTCTTTGTCTCCGCGCCCGACGTCTTTTAATTTCAAATTTCTCTTGCCTTACAGATGAATTGAATCCTGCCGAACGTGGACGCTTCCTATGCAGTATCGGTAAGAGGAGATTTATTGGGTTTCTTCGACTCCGCGCTTGGCGTCTTTTACTTTCTATTTTTTCTTGCCTCATAGATGAATTAAATCCTGTCGAACGTGGACGCTTCTTACAATTTATCTGTAAGAGGAGTTTTTTCGTGTTTCTTCGTCTCCGCGTCCAGTGTCTTTTAATTTCTATTTTTTCTTGTCCTACAGCGATGATGGACGAGGACGAACGGGAACAACTCATAGGAAGCATTGGTCAGAGGAGTTTTTTTCGGGTTTTTTTGTCTCCGCCCCAGGCGTCTTTTAATTTCTAGTTTATCTTGCCCTACAGCGTGGATGGACAAAGACGAACGCGGACGCTTCCTTCGCATTTTCGGTTAAATGAGTTTTTTTCGGGTTATTTCGTCTCGGCGCCCAGTGTCCTTTGATTTATATTGTTTTCTTGCCCTACAGCGTGGATGGATAAGGGCAAACGTGAGAAACTCATGAAAAGCATAGGTAAATGGAGTTTTTTCGGGTTTCTTTGTCTCCCCCCCACCCCCGGCGTCTTTTAATTTCTAGTTTTTCTTGCCGTTAAGCGTGCATGGACAAGGACGAACTTGAACAACTCATGGGAAGCATAGGTAAATGAAGTTTTTTCGGGTTTCTTCGTCTTCGCGCCCGGTGTCTTTAGGTTTCTAATTTTTTCTTGCCCTACAGCATGGATGGACGAGGGCGAACGGGAAAAACTGATGAGAAGCATAGGTAAATGAAGATTTTTTGGGTGTGTTCGTCTTCGCGCCCGGCCTCTTTGAACTTCTAATTTTTCTCATCGTTCAGATGAATTAAATCCTGTCAAACGTGGACGGTTCTTACGCAGTATTGGTAAGAGGATCTTTTCTCGGGTTTCATCGTCTCAGCGTCCGGCGTCTTTTAATTCATAATTTTTAATGTCGTACAGCATGGATGGACGAGAACGAACGTGAACAACTCTTGGGAAGCATCGGCAAGAGAAGTTTCTTTCTGGTTTCTTTTTCTCCGCCACCGGCGTCTTTTAATTTCTAATTTTTCCTGCCTCATAGCGCGGATAGACCAGGACAAACGTGGACGCTTCCTACGCATTATCGGTGAGATGACTTTTTTCGGGTTTCTTCGTCTCCGCGCCTTTTAATTTTTAATTTTTCTTCTCGTACAGCGCGGATGGAAGAGGACGAACGTGGACGCTTCCTACGCATTATCGGTGAGAGGAATTACTTCGAGTTTCTTCGTCTCCGCGCGAGGCGTCTTTTAATTTCTAATTTTTCTTGCCCAACAGCGTCGATGGACAAGGACGAACGGGAACAACTCATGGGAAGCATCGGTAAGAGTAGTTCTTTCTGGTTTTTTCGTCTCCGCGACAGGCGTCTTTTAAATTCTGATTTTTCTTGCCGTACAGCGAGAATGGACGAGGACGACCGTGGGCGCTTCCAACGCATTATCGGTAAAATGAGTTTTTTTTCGGATGTCTTCATCTCTGTACCCGGATTCTTTTAGTTTCTAATTTTTTTTTCCGTACAGCTCGGATGCACAATGACGAACGTGGACCCTTCCTACGTATTATCGGTATGAGGAGTATTTTTTTCGGGTTTCTTCATCTCCGCACCCGGAGTATTTTAATTTATAATATTTCTTTCCGTACAGCGTGGATGGACAAGGACGAACGGGAACAACTCATGGGAAGTATAGGTAAGAGGAGTTTTTTTCGGGTTTCTTTGTCTCCGCGCCCAGCGTCTTTTAATTTGTAATTTTTCTGACCATACAGATGAATTAAAGCCTGTCGAACGTGGACGCTTCCTACGAAGTATCTGTAAGATAATTTTTTCTCGTTTCTTTTTCTCCACGCCCGGAGTCTTTTAATTTCTAATTTTTCTGACCGTACAGATGAATTAAATCCTGTCGAACGTAGACGCTTCCTATGCAGTATTGGTGAGAGGAATTTTTTTTGGGTTTCTTCCTCTCCGCGCCCGGAGTCTTTTAATTTCTAATTTTTCTTGCCTTCAGCGCGGATGGACAAGGACGAACGTGGACGCTTACTTTGCAGTATTGGTGAGAGGAGTTTTTTCGAGTTTCTTCGTCTCCGCGCCCGGCGTTCCTTAATTTCTAATTTTCCTTGCCTACAGCGCTGTTGGACAAAGACGAACGCGGACGCTTCCTTTGCAGTATTGGTATGAGGAGTTTTTTCCGGTTTCTTCGTCTTCGCGCCCGGCGTCTTTTTTTTTCTAACGTTTCTTGCCGTACAGCGTGTATGGACGAGGACGAACGCGAACAACTCATGGGAAGCATCGGTGAGAAGAGTTTGTCCGAGTTTATTCCAATCCTCGCCCTGCTCATTTTAATTGACTTTTTTATTCTTGGAAGTGGTGCTTGGATTCATCGGAAGGAAGCACTTCTTCGCCATTTTAGGTATTCATATTTTTAATTTGTTTCTTTTTTTGCGTTCCTTTTTCACTTTGATTTTTTTTTAAATTGCAGTTGAGCTCGGCATGAATCGTTCACAAATTCTTCTGCGATTTTTATGTATGGTTTGCCTATTTTCAATCTTACTTAATTTTTTTATAGTCCTAATATATGTTTATTTTCTTTGTAGCGCAGCTCAAGAGGAACGCTCTTGATGGATTAAGGAGATGTGAAGGTTTGTTTTAACTGGGTTTTTATTTTATTTTTCGTCATTTGACGCTCCTCCTCATACACCATTCATGCATTACTCATTTCTCTTCATTTTTACCTTGAGATACTAGGAGACGACTTCGGTAGCACTTGTTAACCCCTCAATGTTGTTGACCTGTCGCCAATTTTATTCCTATCCCCTCCAGATCACAAGGAACAATTGATCCCGTATTTGGAGGTGTGTTTATATGATTTCGTTAATTTCCTGAATTAATTCGTTTTCATTTCCCTCATTGTCGCACCTTTGGTGTTTTCAATCACGGGATTCCATGTTGAGTAAATGTTTTTTCTCGTATTCATGAAATATTTCATTTTTTATTATCTTTGGATGATTTCGCCATGGAAAAGGAAATAAGCTGTAGTTCATTCATGTTCTGCCTGGAATCTCTCAGAGACACTAATTCTCAGCTTGATAGAACTGCTTCTTAGCGTGACCTCGGAAATGCTTTGTTTTGGTGCAAATCATTCAATAATTTCAAACTAAGGGCTGTCAAAACTTACATTGTTTTATCATTCCTCTGGGTATGGATCTCGAGTCACGGGCAACATGGAAACTAGATCGTCCACCGCATATTTAAGGCTTGCACATTTCCGGGAGCTCTTTGGCGAACCGTGGTTGCCAGATCGGAAGTTTCTAAGGAAGTGAAACTCTCGGTTATTTAGCGGTTTTATCTCCCCACCCACTCCTACAGGGTGATTTTTAAAACAGTTCTTAGTTTCCAATCCGCATAACTATCTTGTAAAAACATTATTGTCACCAAATTTTCCCAAAACATTAAGAAAGCATGGGAGATTAGTGTGGGCTCAAGGGATGAATCATGGGAAAATACTCAGGGGGCAGCGCTGACGCAATATGGCGTCCTTCACTTAGGAGCTGAAATTGTTCCTAGTGAAATGATTCTTCAAGCTAAACGAATCACCTGTAAGTGTGCAGACAGTATCGACGGCACTTGCCTAACAGGAATATCCTTCCAGTAAGACAAATACTAGATTTCTTAAGCAGTTTGAATCGGAAAGTGATGTCAGGGTCCGTCGAAATGCCCACTCCGAGCATCCAATCACCGCGGGCGCATCCCGCAAAAGTTCTCTCTTGCCAGACAAATGTTCATCTGCAATCCCAGAGAGAGCTTCCCATGAGCTTCACAATTTAATATCTCGTATTGAACAACATTGCTTCATTTTCTATACCAGTATTTCTGCATATTCTTACAAAATCCAGATGCACCAACGGGCGACAGAAATTAACGTGGAGAAACGGATTCTGTTCTCATGGTGGCGATCTTCCCTGTTATTCCCAAATTTATTCTCTCCGTTTGGCGCCGTGTGATTAATGAAAATGCATCTCATATCGGACATGTCAAGTTCTGATCAATGAGCCCACATGAATCTCCCATGTCTTCCATACTTTCTGTGTAAATTTGGCTACTGCACTGTTATCATAATGAGATTTATGCGAATCGGAAATTAGGAACTGGTTTATAAATCACCCCTCATGATCATGAGCTTCGGGTAATGGCCGAAAAATCCAGATCGCGTATCCAAGCTGCCGAAAATGAGGTTTCTGCGTCGATTGGCTGGCGTGAGGCTCCTCGATCGGATGAGGAATTCTACAATCCATGAAACCTTCCACGTCGATCAGGTGTTTATCGTGATCAAGAAGTCCCAATTCAGGTGGTTCCGACACGTCTGTCGCATGCCTCCTTAAAGAAGCTCAAGGGGAGTCTTCCAGGCCAAGACGATAGGCAAAAGACAGTGGATAAACCACATACATGGTGCAGTGGTTGCGTCGCTCGGCTTCGTTAAGATAGACTTAGAATCCCACCTGCTAAGTTTGAGTCTGTTGCCTAGGATGGAGATCATTGTAGGACTCTCTGGGACATGCCCGAATAATGAACCTGATGAATTATGAAAAACGGTATCGAATATGTCTGTAAGAATGCACCTAGAATAGTCAGGTGCATGCTTCAGACGAGTGAAGTATATACGCAAATTGAATTTACCACAAATTTTGACATAAGTCGTTTCAATTTCGGCAGCGCTTCCACTTTTGGTTTTCGCTTTAAATACCGTCAAAAGACTATTTATTTCGGGAGACTATTTATTTCGGTAATTGAATATGAAAACATGTATACCGAAAATCGTTGTTAAGACACGTCTGTAGCACTGTAGGCATGGAATACCTAGGCAAGGACAAAATAAAATAGGAAAATATTCATGCAGTCTCTGTTAGGCATTTCGAAACCCAGTATCTTAAAGGGTCAAATATTTTTTGTGTATTTCTTTCATTGTGCTATTTTATGTGATTTGTTTTCTTCCCGAAGAACCCTGGCTTATTCAGACCAAGAGTTTCTTAAAAGGTACTGGTATGGACCAACTTCATTTCTCCCTGTCTGCATCCCCGTACCTCATGTAATTTACTTAATTTCCGTTACAGACAAACTCGAGGAGAACGAGCTTTCTGAATTCATGGAATTGATTGGTACGAACAGCCTTTTATTATTTGTGTGTCTTCCTACATGGCTTCACCGGTTGATATGTACTTCTCTTCAGAGATATCGAGGTCGTATCGAACGAAGGGTTTTCTTGAAGCCTATGGTAATGAGTATCATTTTTCCCCTTCTTGGCATCTCTGTGCCCGACCGAGTGGGGTTAACAGTATTTCTTTCCGATATAGAACAACTCGGGGAGGAGACACGTTCTCAATTTATGGAACTCTTTGGTATGCATGTCGTTTTCACGTATCTTCTGCTCTATGACCACTCTCATCGCACTAAACATATTGCATTTTCTTCCAGGCAAACTTGAAGTAAAAAGACGTCCTTGACGTCCATTTTCTGCAAGGTGTTCCAAACGATGCTTGAAATTTGTATTTCTTACATGAATATTTCAACACCTTACGAAATCTATGGAGTCTTGTGCGAATTGAGGCAACAGTTGATATTATGATTCATCAGGCTGTGATGTATGTGATAAGTTCTATCTTCACTTCCGAAAGTTGTGACAACGTTCGGGCGCTCAGATTGATACTTTGATCAAGATCATCGAGGCGGATGGTTTTTCCCTCCTTTCTCATATTTCGTGCTTTCGCATTTCCATTCACATTTAAAAGATTCATCTCTTAATTCCCTCGTTTGACTGAAATCTTGTTTTTAGCAGGAGAGGCCATTTGATCCAGTTACGCTGCATATAAACCTATACCGACTGTAGCGTGGCCTGTCATTGATTTTAACTATTTGTACAATATCCAAATCATGTTGCTTTGAGAAATTTCTCGCAAATTTCAATTTTCCTCAGTGCTGCAAGTGTTCAAGTATCCAGTCAGGGTCTTGTTTTGAAGGTACCTCCTAATATGAATTGATTTTTTTTTCAAAATACTCAATAAGTGGAATAAAATCTGATTTAAGAGATAACAACAGCATTCCGATTAATCATTTTCATCATGTGACAGGATATACAGTTTAGGGAAATAATTTCAGAGGAAGTGAGAGTCAATATGCATACCCATTCGCACTTGGTCGGGTGCTCTAGTTGTCATAATGCATTTCCTTTATTTTATCACACTTACAGAAGTCATCTGGATCTATGAAGCTGATGCAATGGTGATCAAATAAATTTTCTTGTTCCATCTGCTGCGAACTTTCAAATGAATCTAATCTAAAATAAAATCTTAAGAGGGAAAACACCAAAACCAGCAATAAGAGAAAGTTTAGGACAGCGTGTTATGGCATCAGGAAAATAAAGAAATTCTCACCAACCCGTCCCCATCGATATAGACCAGATCTCATGAGAAATTTTCATGCTTCCCAGTCATCATCCTTTCACCCAGTGGTAATTCCTTGGGACTACCATTGTGGGGGGAAGAGGACATTGAAGTTCCTCATTATTTCTCTTGTTCTATTTTTAGTGTCAATTCACCTTCGGTTCCATAATTGGTGAAAGAAGTCGCTTTAAAAGTTTTTTTCAATCGGTACGGCACAAGGCTTTTCTTCATATTCATGCTCAATAGCTGAGTTTGGGACCGAGCTCCTGCCGAATTTACCGGGTAGGCCAAAAAACCGCCGCAAATTTGAAGCTTAAAAACTTGGGCCCCGTCGGGCCAATATACATTTTTTTTTAAAGCAAAATGAAACATGTTCAATTTCTTTCGAAATATAGGCCTATATACTTTTTTGGTGGGGGCTTTACTTCAGAGAAATGGCCGCTATTACAGTTTTTAAAAAAGTGACGAAAAAATTTCCTGAAAACAGCTTTCCTGGGTTCTTTTCAACGTCGCGTTGCTGCTGTCGTCTGTTTTTGATGAGAGATCATGCGATCATGAGGCGAGTAACATGAGGATGTTTCAGATTGTGGAGGAGGGCATATTGAACCATTTTTGGATTATTAAAGGGTTCTGTGTGCGTGTGAGTAATAAATTCGTTGTCAAGGAAAAGGATCTTGGAGAAAAGCCCACTTCAAAAAAAAATTTTCTCGTCATTTCTTTAACTACTACTCTACTGAAGTAGGCTACTTCTCTGAAGCAAACCCCTAACATTAAATAATCAATTCGAAAGAAAATCGAAGAAGCTTCATTTTGGTTTTTTTAACAATTGATGTTGGCCCAACGGAGCCCAAGTCACTAAGCTTCAAATTTGGGGAGGTTTTTTGGCCCATCTTGTATGTAATCGGCAAAATTGTAAGATTTCTCAATTTCTTATGAGTCAAAAGCGATATACTAACTTCTGAGTTCTGTTATATAAACGTCGACTCCAGCCAGGAAGGTGCTTCAATAATATGAGCAATGCAATTCAATCCCTAGCTAGGCATTAGCATTCCAAGCCATCTTATGGATGACACCTTCCATGAAATTTTCAGGTGTTTCCATCCAGAGTCCATTTGGTGGAATTACCTTTGGTCTTCGACTCAAACTGTCTTCTTGAGAATGTCTTTGCTTCACTACTTGAAGTAAAAAAGGAGTATTCTTGAGGGAATTGAAATATATATACGATTCCTCTATTCAAATTCCTCTTCCCAGCGAGGAAGATATTGCAAAAGGGAATTTCACTTCTATCTTTAGCATTTTATATGTTTTCTGGTAAGCTTCAGCATACTTCCCCTTATACAAGTAAAAAACGATGACCCTTCTTACAGTCTAAAAAACAGCAGCTATGACTTGTGAGCAGACGGGACGTTTCACTTTTAGAACAGCGAAAAAACAATGATTTAGTTATTTCGTGTACTTACGTCATCCTTCTGGCTCAGAGAGGTGCACCTACGTCGATCCAGATGATCTACATCATGGGTTCTCCTGTGAAAATCCAGCTGTGACCATCATCCCTTAGTAATAAGTAAGCAATGGTCTCACTGCTCTCAGATAATGAATTATTCATCTCGCACAACTTAAAGGTATTAAAACTCCTCGAACAGTATTTCTCGAACTGTAACTGGTGATTCACCATGTCAACTGAAGCCGCGTTTGCATTTCAAAACTAAAAACGAAACAAAATGTTAATTTTGTGTGACTCTGAAGTTGGCGCCCGTCTTGGAAGAGCCCTGGAGTTTAGTTCGAATGTCGTTTATATCAGCAAGGATGATAGCTGAATGTTTGAATGCTATGCAATGTCAATGTAAATGGAGCCTTTGCAATGCACTCTACTCTGAAGTCTACCTATAGGTGACTATGTCTAAGAATTCAATGAAATTCTCTGGTTTTTCATCCAGAGTCCAATGGATGAAGGCCCTTGGCAATCAACTGGAATTTCCGAAAATCCCTTACCGTTCTTCCCAATTGCAAACGTCCGTTTCTCGAAACTATACTTCCGTTTTCAAAACTATTTGAACAAATCTGAAAACTCTGCAAACTTTTCACAAAACTTAACATCCGATTTCATTGCCAACGTACGAAAATCGAAATACGAAGCGCGATTTTAATATCTTTACGTACCTTTTTCGAAACTTAACGTACGTAAAAGGATAAGAAGACCGATTCGACGAGTGCGGACGATGTATCCATGGCTGACGACAGCAATCTCTATCCTCCAAAATTCTTTCCAACCAATCATAGAGGTTTTCTCATCGTCCCGAGTTGTCAGAGCTGAATGCTCCTTCTCAAACGTTGAAATAGTTTCTTACGTCGATACATCAATGTAATTGGCAGGCAATAATGCTGACAACTATTCAGAGAAATCCAAAATATCCGATACTGAGTATTTACTTACGATTAATTTATGTTACAATGTAATCAGCTGGAAAGGGTTGAAAAGAGAGAAAAGAGGTCATTTTATGGTCATTTTTGTTCATCATAAGTTACAAAATATTTATGACCTTGGGACCCATTTTTGTTCGTAGATATGAGTGTTCATTGCGAAAATCCCATATCATGATCTCCAAATATTTCCAACTTATACTCGCTCTATTTGCGCGTTGAGGGGATTTCGACCGGATACAACGCCCTGCACCCTTTTGAATCAGGGCACAAGTCAAGTGACTTTTCAGAGGAACAGTCTGTCCTTATTAGGGTGTGGAAAGATAGTAATGGGCTCGACCGTCAGAACCTGTGATCTGTTGACGAGCAGAAATGTCAAAATTTCCGTTCAACGAAGGCGAGAGGGGAAGAATGGGAGGGGGGGAGGAGTTTGTGTGCTTTCAAATAGCACCTCGTATCTCATGCGAAATAATATCGATGGGCGATTCGATGGGTTTACAGGAGTAAATCTATGCTGGTTTGATCCTGGTTGATCACTGTTGAAACACCCGCCGTATACACATCCACTCAAAAACCAAGCCAGGATTGTATAAGTTGTCAGAGAAGGAGTCGAGGACACGAATTCCTCATTGTACGATCAGCAAAACTATAAAAATATTTTACGAACAACAAATATCGCAGAGAGAGACGTCAGTGCATTGGAACGAGCACATCGTGCATGCGTGCCAAACGTCCTTCACCGAAGCAAATTTTCCAATAGAACACATTGCTGGTGTCCTTTAGAAGGAATTTAAGGCCCTCGTGTCAAAACTTAACGTCCTTGCCTCAGAAAGTAACGTACGCTCCATTGGAAGACATAGGGGAGGTTCTGGTCGATTTGACCAGGTACGGTTGACAGGGCGGGCATCGATCCGAGAGACTCGTTGCCTTCCCATCAACAGTAATGGATCGCCCTGAGAGTTTTGACTAAGGTGCCTTAAGTTTTGATTCTAGGTACGTTAGAAATTAATCGTAGGACTTTCTGTTTTGACTTTTGGGGAGCGGAAATCGAATCTCGACAACAGTACGTACGGTTTTGGCATGGGTACGTTAAGTTTTGAAAGTCATCATTCGTTGAGAAGTCGCAGATACGCATATGAGGGCATTGTGCATAACTCTAGCCTGGCCTATAGTTGCGAGAATCTCACATAGTTTTCTCGATTCCGTACGTCCAACATGGAGTCTCGACGGTTATATTGAAGCGGATCATGAAAACACTTGAAATATTAAGCTCGAAAAACAAGGAGAAACCCATGTCTGGACTTGAGAAGTTTTCGTGACCCTACGCGAGAATAGTTCCTAAAGTTTCTTCGATGTGAAACCTAATCATTTTTACCTATCATTATAATTTGCGTCTATTGTTGCTTACAAATCGTTATAGTGGATTTCTTTTCATTTCCATTCTAGAAGCAGTGACATCCACGTTTATATTATCAATATATCTTCATGGTTTCAGGAGAGTAGGAGTTTTCCCCTCAGTCACACATGATCGTCTTTTTATTTTCTTTCGGTATGATACATTAGCCAGGAATCTATGACAAGAAGGAATACTAAAGGTCCCGAACTATGCATTTCATCGCATGACGTTAACTTCAGTTTTAAAAATGAGAGAAACAGACTAAAGGGACTCTTTCTGCTTCTATTCCAGCCTCCTAAAGAGATATTTTTGTAACCGGAATGCATATTGAGATTAGGGGAATCTTCAGAATAATTATTTTCGCGGTCTCTTCTCGACTGTCTATAGACATTCCTTACCCCGTACGTTAGAATATTGAAGAGCGTACGTTGATTTTGATAAGAGGACGCACTTTTGATTGACGGACGCACGGATATGAGAAAAGAGCGCAGAGTTTTGTGGATCGTACGTTAAGTTTTGAAAAATGTCCATCAAGATATGAAATAGGGCTCTAGCAATTGGGAAAAACTGTAAAGTTGTCATTCAATGAGGAAAATGAGACTTCTCGTGGCATTGGAACAGGTTGTGCGTCCTGAATCGATACTCTCCTTGCCTAGATAGAACATGCAGAAGAGTGATGCATTTCCTCGCTAGATACATATATTGCCGATGAACAGAAGCACGATTGTCTCCGGCTGCGAGGAGTGTTTAGCCTCCGCCTTTCAGTAACAATTGCTGTTGGCGGCTGTTAACCCTTATCTGGGCAAGGGGTGTCCGTTTCACCCCAAGGCCTCAATTTTTTAAAACAGCATTCGAATTATTACAATCATTTTCCTGCAATTTTCAGTATTCATCTTTCAATGCGAGGAGACTCGTACGCCAGAAAATCACCAACCCGAAACATTTTAAAAAGTATCTAAGACGATCGTGACTGACTGACAGACGATCGTGACTGACTGACTGACGCTAATTCAAACCATGTTCTAGAAGGGTTAGAAATCTGAAACTTGGTACACATGTNCGGAACTTTCTGCTTTCTAGTTAGAGGTGCTACTTCTACTCCACCGAACCCAGGACATACACTTGTCTCTCCAAATGCCATGCAGAGTTCAGAAAAAATCCCACTTTGGAGGTACATGCCCTGGGGGTACAAATCTTTGGAGGAAACTTTTTTCTTAAATATATTTCGTGACAGATTAGCATGGCATTTGGAGAGACAAGTGTATGTCCTGGGTTCGGTGGAGTAGAAGTAGCACCTCTAACTAGAAAGCAGAAAGTTCCGGGTTCAATTTTTGGCCACTCCTTGGCTTTCTTTTGGCTTTTTTTGCCTTCCATGTCCCGTTACTCAATCCCCCTCGATAATATTATTTTTGCTTGAGTAAAACGGAGAGACATGGAAAGCTGTAACTTGGCATAGACGTGCCTACCGAGACGATGAGTTCATGAAAAATAAAAAAAACTTAGATTCATGCCCTCGAGGCATATTTTTGTGAGCCGACGTTTTCAAGTATTTTTTTTTGTCTTGACGTATTGAGCTAGTGTGGAAAGATGAAACTTGGCCGAAATTTGTGGGAAAAGCCCTATTTTTGCTATACAGTCATGGATCTGTGAGAATCCGCTAAAGTGTATTCTATGATATTCTGTGTTCGAGAGAAAATAAAAGTAAGAATGGATTTTTTAAATAAATAAGTGTTTAGTTTAGTTTAAATAAGTTTAAATAAATAGTAAGACTTTTAAGTGGAAAAGTGGAAATAAGTATTTTAAAAAATCATGAAAATGGAGTAATGAAACGAATATATTCCTCTCAAAAAAGAAATCCACTCAATAAAGAAACTCAAATTTTAAATATGAAGAAATTGTAAATTCAATGACGTTACGACATATTTTTATTAATTCAAGTAAGGCCGAGCGAAATTAAGTATTTGACACCATTTTGCTTCTAAATAAGCACGATCTGTCCATGATTTGAAGTCTTACCTGACAACCTAGTAAAATGTATGTCGATACCATTCGTTCAATGAAACCCGGTGCAATGTCGCGTGGTGTTTCTAGTGAAAAAGCTAGGTTCCCGTCAATGTGTAGGGAGTCGTGGTGCAGTACAGCCGTCAAGGGTGCCAAGATTCTCAGAGACAGATTGCTATAATGCTATTACGAGATTGGAAACTGGTGAATTCCAGTCAACAGTTGCAAGACATTTTAACTCGCACCGTCTCATGGTTATGGTATTGGTTTTAGCAACATGGTTCAAAGTGTGACGGTCCACGTTCTGGTGGATCATGCATCATCTCCCCTGCGCAATATCAGCACATTCGACTCAAACATCTGTGGGATCAGTTTGTTACTGCAACCTTTACCATCACCAGTGCCTGGAGGGCGGAAAATGCCAGCTCAAACCATCTGCAAACCGTTTACGGACAGCAGGTTTGAGATCGCGAAAGCCACTTTGTGGGTTTGTACTGCAAGACCAGTACGGCAACTTTTTTGCTGTACTGTCATAGGCATTCAGTATGCTCTCAAATGCGTTGGAGAACAGTCATATTCAGTGAGAAGGCCCGATATCTTCCGAGAGATATTGACGGTCACACTCGGATTACGCACTCTCACTATAAGTTTCTTTCTTGAGTGATTATAAATCCATCAATGAAATCAATTGTTTTTTAAATCAATACAAATACATCCATCAAATAAAGATACATATATCCATCAAATGTAACAAATAATTTTTGAGTATGACTCCGCATGGCGGAATATGCCACATAAAAGCATTCCCGACACAAAACCTCCATGACTTCTTCCCGATGCCTTACCCCTAACGAAAGTTATATGAGGCAAGTGAGTCTACATATATAACTAGCCCTTAGGGCTAGTTTAAAGGCTTTGCCCTTAGGGCAAACAAACTCGCTATGGATGCGCCATTGGTGCTCTGCGACCTAAGGCATCCGTTTTCGATGTTCGCCCCTGGTAGTGTTGCCAAACTCATTTGTTCATAGGATCAATTCTCACACCTTTGGCTCTGGCACCTTTAAAATGATGGTGTCTTAGAACATATTCTTTGTGACGCCATGTCATTTGCATGAGGATCACCAAGTAACAATTGTCTGTGCGTCGTTTAGTGTTCCATCGGTGTATTCAATTCCTGCGTATTGTGGACACTCTTGATTGCATTTAAATCTCCAAAAAAGTAGAAGTATTAATAGTACTAACAGCATATGATCCACATAAGCCACTTGAGAGTTTTAACACAATAACTCCTTATAGACTATGTTCACTGTATGGGGAGTTCTTTCATTATCTTCATATCTCTATTTAGTCACAAATACTTTTATGGAATCCCTTTTTCTGACTCTACCCAATGCTACATACAGTTGTCCATGGGAAAATACGTTATTGAGTAAATCCAGCTCAACAGTGTGCAATGTTTGTCCCTGTGATTTATTAATAGTGATAGCATTTGCCAACTTCAAAGGAAATTGTCTCTTTTTTTTTAAATCAGACCGACCAGCTTGGAATTTGAATGGGATTCTAGGAATTAGTACTCTTTTGGAGTACTTTCCCTTTTGGAAAAAGTCACGAGAATAGTCGATCTCCGGAATTTCCCGTGCTTGAGACATCTCACCTAGAAATGGGACGATCGCTCGTCTGCGATTGGTCATATGAACGGGCATGAGCATTCTACGAGTTTCAATGCGTCGAATGACATCACTCACCCTGGAATTTCGCTCTTTTGCTTTTTTGGGAACGGTGTGCAAGGAGCACACAATTAAGGTGGAGCATTGCAAAAGCATTGAGTCTCGCTCGCTTTAAAAGCCACAAGTCGTTTTTGGACGTCCATTCAAATGTCTATTAACTGTTAAGTCTCAGGAAGTCGCCGCTTTTCTCGTCCTTTTTCTTTCTCATCTTTCTTCTGTCTACTCTTTCCTCTTTCTTCTCTCTCTTCTTTTTCATCATTTTTCCCCTCAGTCCTTTTCTTACAGCAGCCAATTAGCGCCTGAACCACTCTGTAGTCCCAGCTGACAAGCCCGAGATGAATGAAAATATAAAAGGTCAGATTGTCAGCTGTTCGAGGATGCTCATCATCATTGCGACAACAGCTGTGAGCGCATTTTTCTTTCTTTCGGCTTAAATCCGTCTTTCGGTCTCCTTGAATCGCAGTAGTATCCAGAGCATGATTCCGGCCATAAACGTTTTCATATTG
The DNA here is from genome assembly GCA_905338385.1 of Darwinula stevensoni. NCBI lineage: Eukaryota > Metazoa > Arthropoda > Ostracoda > Podocopida > Darwinulidae > Darwinula > Darwinula stevensoni. Next base: position 68,989 of record CAJPEV010000016.1, on the reverse strand, counting down.
GATCGTCTTGGGTTGCTGCTCGATGTGGGGGTTCCGGGGGACGTCCCGCATTTTTCTGGCAGGAGTCCCGGTTTGTCCCCGATGCAGTCCCGCATGCATAACGTCCTTCCGAGGTAGAAATTCCGGAGAGAGGTCACCAATGGAAATGCTTCTTGTCTTTTAACTCCGGATTTTTTTCCACGTTCCGTCTCGAAGGGATTCGATCTGGAATCGGGAAAAATTTTTGCGGATTGAGCAATAAAAATTATAATTCGATCTCTCACGTTCTAAACAAAGTTTAGATGAGTACCACCAGGCATTGCTGATGAATGGACCCGTGGCTTTCCCCGAAATTCTTCGATAGGGAAATGCCATGCCCCCTGCCTTTTTTTTCGTCGGGGCAAGCTGCTAGAATGTGATTGGTGAGAAAACCCTTTTTCCTCCCTCGGCGGAGGCGATCGATGGGACCGATACCAGGAGGACCCGAGGCGGGTTTCTGCGATACGATCGGCGACGGATCCGGACGCAGCGTGGAAAAAATAAAATGTTGTTAAAAAAATATCATTATTGGTAAGGGGGGAGGAGCTGCCGAGTTGAGTTGTGGGATCATAGCTCAGCGCGGAGGATTATAAGGTTTCTTTTTCGAGACGAAGCCTGAGGAAATCCGAGAGTTACAGCTTACCGGCACGAAATCGCGCAATACCTAATTCATAAAGTACATGCAAATTTCCGCACGCTAGAGCGGCCTCGACGCCTCAGACGGAAATGGCTGCATATCGCACCCAGACGATCTTAAGCTTTAATGGAGGGTATTCTTGAGCGATCGAGGGAATTGTAGAGCTTCTCGATCACCACGATTACCCTGATCCCGAATCCGGAAATCGGTCATATTTCATCTCCTCCATTACTGGCGATTAGAGGGCAACCAGGTCCTTGGACTCAACGGGTTGCCCTCAAATTCAGGCAATCCCCCACCTGCCGATCCTAAATCACTCGACCCCTTACTGGTGGTAAGATACAATCCAATTAAAATAATACCATTCCGGCGGCATGATATCAAATATATACGAGATATAGATGATCGTGACTGACTGACTGACGCTAATTCTAACCATGTTCTATAAGGGTTAGAAATCTGAAACTTGGTACACTTGTAACTTTTGTGATGCAGAGTTCAGGAAATATCCGACTTTGGAGGTACATGCCCTGGGGGTACTCATTTTAGGAGGAGAAGTTTTTAAAGATATATTTTGACAGAATAGGATGGCATCGAGAGGCTTGACATGATGTCTCGGGTTCGCTGGTTAGTGGTAACACACTTGCCTGGTAATCGGGAGGCTCGGGTTCAAATCCTGGAAATTCCGTGGCTTTCTTTCGGCCTCTTAGCTGTCAGCTAGTATTATATATATTTAAAAAAAACGTTGAGACCCTGTTGATGAAAAACGTCCTCTCGTGCCCTGCTTCATCTGAGACGTTGACGAGGTCGCCGGGAAGAGAAATCCTGGCATTAGTTTCCCGACCTTCATGATGAACCCAATGATCGATCCCTTTGTCTCCAATTCATCGGAGGAATGCAATCGCAGCAGCGCTCGGGGGACGGAAAGTGTTTGCAAAATCAAGAGAAAGGTAAAGGTCAAACTAAATGGTAAACTAAAATGTTAGACTAAAGGGTAAATTAGAGGACAAAGGGTAAACTTGATGGGGAACTGAAGTGTCTTTGTGAATGCTTTCAACGGGACAGGGATTTATTTAACTTCTGTCATGCAATACATGGCTTCCGGCATGCAATACATGGCCACCTACATGGAATACAAGGCAAACTTCATGCAACTTCACCGTCAGGCAGTTTCATTCACATCTCGTCGTAAACTATGCCACGAGCCTACAATAACACATTGCCCTGACAATATGGTAATCTCGCCCTTCACGATGGATTATAAGCTAAGCTTTCATACTTCGTTGTTTACAACAAACAAAGAAGATGGTACTCACAATTTGCTATTAGCGAACGGAAGGGAAAGGATGGAAAAAAATACCCACATTATTACCGCGAATAAAGATCGTCAATGCAGCCTTGATAATAATTGAAACTTCCTTACCACATTTTATCCTTCTCGTTGATCCGTTTCTGCATTTTTCCCAGTTCGTTACCATAAAGAAAGGACGTTATTTTTGGTATTTCATTAGAGGCCCGATGGTTTATTTAATTTGATTCGGAAATTTAGCGTTTTCAGATACCCCCAGAAGGAAACCATGGTGAAAGACTCATTTGTGGAACCCCGTAAATGCAAGTGGCGACGAACTGGGGAATCGTCTCGCATTTCATCGTGGAGGGGAGAAATGTCGATTCCCGGCAGATGGCGGGAGGCACGGCTTCAGGCGATGCCCCCGTCCCCTGGCGAATACGGCTGCAACTCTCGTCTCCACGTGCATCCTGAAGATGGCGAGACGAAAGCGAATCCACGATTTTCCGGGAATGTTGCCACCGTCCGTTTCGTGAGGCTGATCTGCAAATATGATTTCGCAAATGCACCTCCTCGGCCGATGAGGAAGATTTTGGTGGAAACTCCCAATTCGTATCACGAAGTGTTTAGCCTGTGGAGTTGTGATACGTACACAAACACTCATTTTTCGCAAGGCCGTGGTAGCGGTCGGAATTGGGCAGGCCATATGTTTAACCTCCGATTTTAATTGGTTTAACCAAGATGCCGATACTTCAAGAAATGAGAATAGGAGAATGTATGGTAGATCTGGAAGCATTCGACTGGAACTCACGTACGAAGAAAAAAAGAAATAAAAAAGAAGGAGCAGGTGCGTGTGGAGACTGTAACTCCTATGCAAATTGTAGGAATTCTGTTTGCTTGCCAAATGTCGGCTATCCGCTGCGTACGCATTTTCGAAAAATTAGGGGAGGATTAAAAACATCCCGTGGAAGTAAATAGAGGAGAGCTGGAACAATGAACTGAAATGCGATAGAGAATCTGACCTCTGTCTCCTCCAGTCGAGATTCCATCGGGTCAGCCGATCGAGTGGGATTCGTCAGAGGGCTCGCGGTCGGTCGTGCTTTCCATTTCGCCATCTCCGTTCCGCTTGCTCCATTCCCTCGTTGCTTTTCCGCGAAAGAAATACGTGCGATGGTGGCCGACGAATTCGGTTGGGAGATTTAAATACCTGTGAACGTGCGCGAAGAGGACGGTTGAATCCTGCTTCGGATTTCGGAAATCCTTGCTTCCCGTGAATCATAAAATCCTCGTAAAATGCCCTCGTAAAATACACGAATGATATGCATTTTGAACGTGTACTCAGACGGTTATGAAACTCACTTTCCGCGCATTACTCCTTCCGTTTCAAAATGGAGTGCGAATATAGGCGCAGTGCATCGAGAAATCCTCATTCGAGACGAATTGTCGGCGTGCGAGAGATGACGTTTGCGCCGACTTTTCGGAAGGAATCCTCATTTCCGGCATCCCGTATTCGTGTTTTTGGTATTCCTCTCCTCGTATTTCGTTTGCGGAAGACAGGAAATCGAAGAGCGGCGACGAAACGTTCGAGCTGAAAATTTTTTTCAAGGCGTTCGATGGGGAAAGCCACTTTTCGGTCGGATCGCCACCGCATCGACGAGAGACCTGGGAAACGGCAGGGAACGCGGGGACTCGCTCCATAAATTCACGGATCTTCTCATTCCGATATCAGGGAGATTTAAACCTTCTCTAATCCCGCTTCAAAAATGATTGTAATTCATATTTTATACATTTTCCTTTTCTTGCTGGAAAGGGAATAACGCCACTACTTCGGAAATGTGCATCGAGAAGAAATTTCGGCGCGCAAAGGATCGGGCTCGGCACGCTCTTGCCGATGAGCCAATCATTGAAGGCACTTCGTATTGGGATTTCAGGGTTTCTCCCGATATTTCGTCATCTGGAAGACCTTAACGGACGATCGGCGATCGAGACACGCGGAGGAAATCGGGTTTCGGCACGGATGACAACATTCGGCACTCGGGCGCACTTTCGGTCGAATTCGCGCAGCCGAAACGAATCATCTGTGAAATCACACGAATGCTTGGATCTGCCGAAATGCGAGACGTTAATCGTTGCTCTCTCGGAATCGGTAACGACCGCTTTGAAGTCGGAGCGACATCTTCCAAATTCACGTCAAAGCTTTAACACCGTTCAAGGGTTTGCGAGTGAAACTTTTAGCCCATCCCTCAATCCTCTGGGTAGCGACCGGTTGGGGAATCCAAATCCATTTCCGTTCCTCTTCGTACAAAATTCGTTAAAAATCTCCCCGGAAATGTCTCAAATTGGAATTTTCCAATCCGATCGATCGCGAAATTTCTGTAAGTTAAGCTCCCTGTATTCATTCGCAATCGCTTCGTCTCCTTTTCTGTTCGACGATGGCGAATTTTTGCGGGAAACTCGTCCGACAGTGAGTTGCAGATTCCACTTCGGATCTTGGGATTCCAGTCGCCAATGGAGAATGTTTTCTTCGCAACGCCGAAAATGAGATTTCATGAGCGAAACCGCGCGTCTTACATTCTTCAGCCACGGGATGCCAAAAATGAATTGGGAACCTCCATCGGTCTCATTCCAATAGATGTAGAGCAGGGGTGCCAAAGTGCGGCCCGCGGGCCGCATGCGGCCCTCCAAGGGCTTTTGTGCGGCCCGCGAGGAGTTTTGGAAAACAGATGAATTTGTTATGATGATGTAAACGAATGAACGATTTTAGCGCTACGGAATGAACGACTAGGTTTTAATTCTCTCGCGGATAAGTACAGTCTATTCCCGGTCAAAATTCTCGGATATGGAATCATCCTGACACTTTCATCGGGTAAACATGAGGCGCATAGCTGGACTTCACATCCAGGTGCGATCTGTGAGGGCGAGAGAATACGCAGGACTGCCAGATTCTGCTGAAAATATGCGTTGCACGCATCATTCCAAAGAGCTTCTTTGCATTTTTTTCACGCAAAAATATCTCTGATAAATTCATGTTGTCAGATTCCTCCCAATGGCCGCCACGGCATCGCAAACATACCGCAGTAAGAGATTCATATCAAGATAATGTTTAACATTTCATGGCACCTTCTGACATCCCTACCTATTTCTACAATCCCATCTGGAAGGAGTGAAGGGAGAATAGGAGCAAAAACCTGGACTATATTGTGCAGTAAGAGATTCATATCAAGATAATGTTTAACATTTCATGGCACCTTCTGACATCCCTACCTATTTCTACAATCCCATCTGGAAGGAGCGAAGGGAGAATAGGAGCAAAAACCTGGACTATATTGCACCAGCCTCTTCTGTAGGGCTTGTACTGTATGTCATCAGTCTCTCAAAGGACAAACGAACAGGTACAATGTTGTCGAAACCGCTCATTCCATGAAGACTGGGATTATCAGTCGAGCCGATACCAAGCGACAGTGTGGATGTACGAATTACACTTTGGATTCTATTTTTCTGTAGCAATGTCAGCAGAGCGTAAAATACCTCCTATCGATGAAGAAAATCACATATTTCAAGACAAGTGGACTCACGGATACTTTGGGTGACATGCACCAATGGAGGAATCGGAATAGTTTAAAGACGCGATGAACACGATTACTAAAACATGTTTAAGAAAATGTTTCTTTGACATGCCCCATCGAAAATCATATTAGTTTCGTGAACACGTTTATCCACGACTTAGACACGTTAAAGGCGGTATGGGAGCCCTTGCAAAGAGGGTGATGATTAGTGTGGCAGCTGCAATTCCATCGTCCGCAGCAAGTTGGCGACGATGAAAACCTTCGGAATTCGTCTCCATTGAACCATTCAAGAGGATTGAGCTGATCTCTGATGGTTCGACAGTCCTGGCAGTCCAGGCATGAACCAAACCTGGCAGTTTGGTTCAGAATCACGTCAAAAACTCCTATCTCGTCGTTAGTTTCCTATTGAACCATTCAAGAGGATTGAGCTGATCTCTGATGGTTCGACAGTCCTGGCAGTCCAGGCCTGAACCAAACCTGGCAGTTTGGTTCAGAATCACGTCAAAAACTCCTATCTCGTCGTTAGTTTCCATTTCCACCGTCGCTGGATGATGAGAGGCAAGACGAAAGAGGCCCACTTCGGCGAAACAGCAAGTTGAATTAGGTCAAAACCAGGAAAAATATTTTTATTTGGTATATTATTTACCAGTCAGAAAAGCAAGGTTTTCCAATTATGCGGCCCGCGAGCCCGCTCCCTACAGGCTATACGGCCCCGCTGACCCAAAACTTTGGGCACCCCTGTTGTACAGCGAGCCAGTCAATGTCGACAGCAAGAATCTGAACCAGAGAGACGAAGTCGGCTTCTAAGTGTTGCAAAGCATCAAGCAGCGCGTCGCGAACGTGAAAGTAGTGAAGAAGGAGGTCACGACTACGTAGTTCGAGTCTGCGAAATGCTGCTATTCGTTGGCGCCTTTATATTCCTTATTTTGAATTGAAAATACTGTACAATTTTTTTCATTCAGAAAATGTTTCGTGTTCTTAAAAAAAGAAATCGAAAGACAAAAATTTCTATAGCTACAGTTCTATGGTTGAGTTAAGCACATTTTTCTTCAGGGTAGGTCTATTCAGTATTTGTGGAAAAATCTGCAAAGCGCTACATTGTAATTTCGCGCAATTTGCGCGGGGCTTCGCTAGTCTTTAATATTGGCTAAAGATTCAATGAAACAAGAATGACGCTCCCACTTCGGATTTTCTAGAAGAAACTACGGGTCTCTCATTAGGCCAAACCGGCCCCTCCGTAACACAGGCAAGGTTAACAGCAACAACACAATGTCGGGCACCAGGCAAAGATCATGCAGACAAATCAGAACAATTCTCTCTATTGCAATCAGGTGACGTGGACAGTTCCCTAACCTACTCAGCCCTTATTAAACTTATAAGCGGGATTCCCGCTATCAACACTCAAATGGACTGTCTAGATAGACCTCATAAGAACGGTGACTATTAGAAACTACGTAGGTACGTTTGAGAGGCCGCTTGGCATGAAACCTGTGAAAGGGAATTACTAACGCGAGAATGGACGAAGATTCTGCAGCAGATGCCAGGGCTACTCAACAGGCTCCACCTCCTTTAGCGGTGTGCGCCATTCCTTAATACATAATCCATAAACATCTCCCTTCGGTGTTAAATGGAGGACATTCCCGACTAGATATGAGGGCGATACATGGAATCAGCGTGTACAAAATACAGGGTGTCCATAAACGGACTATTTACGGCCGACTTTAAAATTATTATTATTGACACTGAAGTGACCTTTTTTTCTTTTACTGTTTGTAGACTGAAAACGTATCGACCTCAGAATGGTGGTTTAGCTTTTTTTATTGGAAGGGAAAATAAATGGAGACTAAAATTCGAAGAAAAATTTGCAATTTGACCTTGTCGCACCAACCTCTTGTCACCATCACGGTATAATGCCCATTATTCGAAAAAAATTGAATAATGAGCTTTTTTTATTTTTATATTTTGGAATACTGTGGCAAATTCTGATGCTGTAGGCAGGCAACGCCGTGCCTACTCTGAAAGCATGACCTCATTCTGCTTTTACTTTGCAACAGAAAAAAGTATTTCCGGCTTGCTAATCGAAGACTAAATTAGCTAATATTACTTTGAGAACTCTGATTTTAAACTGGGTAGGCACTGCATACCCTGACGAGCCGTCGCTGTGACACCACTCCAGGGTCTATCGATAAACAGGCTACAAAAATAAAATATGGATTTCCCCCAGATTCAACATTATATAAGTTGCTCATAGGAAGTCACAATATGGACACCCCTGTATCATCTGAGAACATGAGGTAATGAAAGTTATGTTCCGAGAGAATACTGTGATCTTTTCACAATACATAAGCCACTTTCATACTTGAGAGAAGAGAGGGGAGGCCAGCCTGTCCGCAATGTTAGCAAGAGCAATCTTCGAGTCTGCAACACTGGTTAAATTGAACTAGTCTGTGCTCGTGTGAAGGGTTATACGCACTGCGCGATAGAATGGTGGTTGGAGTGAAAGGCGGCTCTCCGTTCGTTGTATCACTTCATATGCAGGGTGCCCAGTAGAAAACCAAAGGATTGCAATTAGCACGCCTTTAACAACGAAATGATGTTTTCTATCGATAAGTATACATCTAGTGTAATATTTCTAATATATATTTATGTAATTTATATTTATATAATGTTTCATCTAGAAGAATATTTGTAAATCCTTGGTGAATAATCTTGAATAAATCCTTAATAAAAAATAAATCCTTGGTTTTCTATTGGGCACCCTGTACATCAATCTTATCTGGAATGCAGAAGTATGCACGTCCATGGACTTCATAGTTTTTTTTTAAGTACGTATGTTTAAGTTCAAATACTTATCCCATTAAAATACGAGGACCTATTAAAAGTTATAATTTTTTTTCGCCATGGCACTCATACCTTCCACTCCAAGACGACTATGAGGGTTGGAGGACTAAGCACTTGCTTCGTTAAAAAAAAAAAAGCTGAAGGGCACGTAGATTCATGAAATGCTAAGCAAGAAACTCGAAGGAAAAACTACTCGGAAGTGAGTCTTCTATCTTAGGGTATTCTAATGTGTGATTTCCTTTTCCCGTATTTCTTCAACTAGGATAATTGAAACACCTTTTTCTTCATATGACAGGGAGAACTAAAATAATAAGCGAACAAGTTAAACCAAACATTTGAAACACATTAACAGAACCATCAAACACTGATCTGTATAAGATGAAAGTTTTGAAAGTTCTTCTCTACATTCATCAACAGATGGATTCATGCCACGCAACATTATCAATATTTATTTATTTCATATCACATACATATCCTCATGTCCTTGTTTAAGCAACAAAATGAGACCAAAAAATGCATCACACATACAAATCTCATGGGCACAGCCATCCTCATACAGAGGGTCTTGAAGTGCGAAAAGTATACCTTTAAGGATCGTGTCCTGAACAGAGCTAAATTTTAAGGAAATGTATTATTCCTAAATAGGAAGGCAAGGCTTTCCATTTTGTTGTGAACCTTTGGAAAAGTGGTCAGGTCACATGACAGCCTTGACCCCCTGCCCCTCCAAGCCATGCCCATGAGGCCAGACTAGAGCAAAATACGAAAATTTTGATGAAAATAGAGAACTCAATGCCATAAAGCATACGTATTCACATAGGATACACAAAAAGCGACCAGAAATCCTTTAAAAAAGGAGTCAGAGATCATACAGAAATGATGAACAAGTACATACTGCAGTACCAGCAGCAAATGCATTACTGCAGGGGTGTCAACCTCGATTTGGCTGAGGGCCAGATAGGTTGGTGCAGGGATGGTTGGGGGACACATAAACTAATCTCACATCATATTTTTTATGTGAGAAAGTTGAAATTTGCAGCAATTTTCTGAAGCCTACTGCTGAAGAGGACTTTGCAGGCTGGACGAAATGGAATGGCGAGCTGGATCCAGCCCGCAGGCCGCCAGTTTGACACCCCTGCATTACTGGTTAAAACTCAGGTAGAGATAACTTCAGCATCAATTAACAGATTATATCCAAAGATTGGACAAATGTTAGTTACTGTGGCAAATATTAAAATTCCATATCATCACTGTATTGGTTTGAGGAGGAAAGTATTCAACTCTTTCTGACAGAAAAATCACATCTGAAAAAATTCATCTATGCATGAGGGAGTTCAGGATCTCCATTGTCTGGTGCAAAGGGGAATATTTCTTAACTTTAATTCTTCAAACTGAAAATAGACAAATTCTTTCCCTTTCGAAAACGTCAAGATTTCCTATTTGCCCTTTTCTCACACCTGCAAAAAATATTCTGAACTAATTCAGAAAACAACTTCAGAAAATCAGGGATATAACTCAGGTGATAAATCAAGGAATGACATTGCTGGCACAGAGGCTTATCTCAGAAGGCTGTAAAATGCAATGCAATAAAAAAAATGCAGAAACTTATTTATTATGCAGTGAAACCACTGCAGAGCCATATTTAACAGAATAAAAATACTTTTATGGAAGGATGACGTTGTTTGTTCAATCCTCAGAGCTCCAGTCAGGCAAAACAGAAAACAGCATTTGTTAGGGTAACAGCACATAGAGTATATTTTCTTTAAAATTCCTCTTGCATTGAAGAAATGAAAAATGATATTCTTCCACATGCAATTTATTAACTTGGAGCCAGGTCTTCAAGTCTCCATTCTATACTTGGTTAGGTCAAGGACTCATACCAGACACATTAATTTTCTTGCTACCCATCCTATGGCTTTACTCTTCTTCAAAGGTGTCCATAGCAGGTATTTCTTCTCTTTCATAATCAAAATCAGAGGAACATCTGTTCCAAATTCTACTACCTGGATAATGATATATAAACTCAAGATCAGTTCATATATGCATCATAATTTACTCATGTTGGGATCACCCAAGGGATGACCAGGTAGTAAAGGGGGTATACTTATGCATGAAGTGCTATCAATGTTACATGCATGTTATAATTTGGCATAGCATGCATTTGGCATGTTCTACTTCTTATGTAATGGCTACCTTTGACAGCTTCCTGCTAAGCATTCCCAACAGTTTTCTCTCTGATCCCACTTCCCATGCTCAATTTCCTTTAATAGAATCAATGACTGGTTGAGTTCAAATTTTATGAAGTAGCACCTCAATAGGAAGCAGTCAAGTACACTATGATCTGCAAAGGCAGCAACCAGCAGAGTGGGATGAAGGACTAATGAAGTGTAAGGGACAATACATGCAACTAGTTACTTTTTGTGGACCCAATGACAAATTTCCATTAGGCTGATGCCAAGATTCACTTTATTTGTATATATAATTTTATAATGAAGAAAAAATGTAGAAATTCTTCATTCCATTCCACATTAACCAGTCTTATGTACTGAATACCTCTGGAGTATGTGAGGGGCCACCTTTGAGTTCAATCAATATTGAATTTCACATAAAAAACCTTGAAATACAGCTTTTGGTGAATATACAGGGAATTCAAGGAATCAGTTTCAATTATTTGATATCCACAGGAAGTAACTAAAATAGTAATTTGTAATTGTAACTGGTTATTGTTTGTAGAAATTAACTCTACCAGCAACAAGTTTCATTCAAGTGCTTGAGTATGTGTGGCTTATGAACAGTTCCTTAAAAGTGATTTACCATCCATACTACCTGAAAAGTACTAATAAATGGCAATTGCATCATGAAGGTCAGAAAAAGAACTTATGATGTGAATAAGAGATTAACATGGATTCTTATTCAGTCAAAATAAAATATTATCACAAGGCTGCCATTCACCTTGAATGCATAAAGAAATTTAGCTCAGCTCCACTGCACTGTTGCTGACTTAGCTCCTCAATTCAGAGGTTCATGGCATAGACCAATTATAGCATTGAAACATATATCAATACACTGCACAGTCTGAAATAAGTTACTGCTCAACTGTGGTTCAATATTTGCTTTGATATATGTATTTATGGATAGATAAAATATCTTCTGAGTTTTGATTTAGCCAGATTCCTGAGATGAACTGGTGCCAATATCCATTTTCAGTGGAACCAGGTTATAACTGCATCAGTTATGAGACCTTGGTTATAGCAATGAAAAATGCCTAATCCCAGTCTGAAGCCATAAGACATGTGTATTTATACCTTGCTTAGTGCAAGCTCAGTTAACACCAGCAGCTCAGTCTTAGCTAAGTTGATTTGTAGTTCCACACACAAAATTACCAATATTGTGAAACTACCTACAAATAATGTGGAAAAGGGTCATTATAGCATATATACCATACCATTTATCATTAGAAACCATGTGGAAAAGGGTCATTATAGCATATATACCATACCATTTATCATTAGAAACCATCAGAATGTGGTACTCCATGCCCAGAAGGGAAGGCAGCCATTTTCACTGTCAAATTAGTGTGTACCTGCCAAAGAGTTAATTTCCTATTGCTCTCCCAACTAACTGGGACTTCCATCATTGGGAACATGACCATTGGCAACTCCCAACTTCCTCTCTCCTGAAATCTTCATTCCTGAAGGGATTGTAGGTTAGTGAGGGAAGGAAAATCCCTTGTCATCAAAAGATTAACTAATAATCAATTCCCACTATTAGGTCTTGCTGACAGCATCCAAAGCAAAATGTAAAAATTGGAAGTTTTCACAATTGAGTACCACTCATAAAATGTGCAGACATCAGTCATAACCAAGGACTTCTGAGGAATTCAGAAGTACAATATAATTCTGTTAACACTTTTATGTAGATGATACTTCCTCTCATTGCCACTTAATCTTGGCTAAGAACAAATTTTTCCTGATTTTTTCAAAGGGGATATAGCCAAGTTTAATTGGATTTCATGAGCAGGTATCTGAATCTATCAATGCTATTCTCAAACAAGAAAATAAGGAGTTCTTATGTCCTTGGTTTATAATAGGAAAGAATCAAGCATTCCCAGAGGTGAGACTTTTCTAGAAGCATTATGAAGGTGACATGGTCCAAGTACTTGCTTACTTTGAGTGACTCCAGCAGTCAATTTGGAACCATGACTAACTGGTTCTTAATTTTCAAAGCCTAACATGCCTTGAAGGTGCAACTCCCATGTCCTAGGTGAAGGGGGGAAGTGCAGATTTTTCCCTATTCAGCCAGACTAAGTTGATCACACTATCCAGCAAAGGAGATAACAACAGAAGAAAAATGTCATTTGTACAGAAGAGAATAATGAAATAAACTCATGGTTGCCCTATAGTACTCTTTGTCAAACATGCTCATGTGTCAATTAGGGCAGAGCAATCGACACCTCAGAACACACAATACAGTGAAAAACCTGATTGCTGTTCTGAAGTTGCACATGCAAAACATCATGCACTAATGCAATTATACAAAAATCACAGAAGATTGTTGAAAAGCATCACAATAGGTTGTAAAAGAGAATATAAAATGAGTTTACATCTAATCTAGTCAAATTTAAAAGAGGGATACATGCACCAGATGGATTTCCTTCAGTAATGTCATCTGAATTCATAATAGTGAGCTTGGGTTGATGATATTCTCCAACACTGTTGTCTTATGGATTGTACACACCAGAGATATAGAGAAGGTGGAGGTATTCATAAAGCAGGTGACCATCAATTCATTGATCCTGCTCAACCCTCCTCTGCATGCATAGAACAATTATTACACAATTTAGTAACCTTTCATAGATGTTTTTGGAATATGAAATCCCATCTGAAATCAAACTTTACTATTTGCTTTGGTTAGACCAATGATCATTTTAAAATGAAACTATTATTAGCCAAACTACAGCATTAAATCAATCAATGACTCAAATTTCAAATCTTAAATCATTGTAGTTTCAAGGATTTTTGGCACAAGGAATTATCTATTCCCAAATCAATGAATCCATAAAGGTACTTCTTTACCTTTATAAAGGAAAAATACTTCTTTCCATTTTCACAAAGATGAAGAGCAGAAATAGAAACAGAATGATCTCCAGCATTTTTAACCATGGGTAGCAATCAAGAGTACAATACACATAGATTTCAACTAGAATCTAGACTGTAAAGTTCCATAAATCTCAGTGCCTGACTCAGAGGGAGTATAGCAACTGCTGGTGCATGAAATTCTAATACATAAATTTATGAAGACCAACCCAATTAGATATATTTTCACAGGAACACATTAAAATGATCTGGTGAATGTCACCATATGTTTCTATGTCAACACTCCATTTGAGTGAGGAAGGTAACATTTGGGTGAGAAATGTGATGGCTCATAGATGTCGTTTTCTTGCTCGATACCACCAAACCTGGAACCAGACAGCTATGTCCACACTAAATTGGAGAATACCACAAATGATGAATTGAACAGGGGTCTTGCGTAAAATGAAATAAGTCGTCTTGAAGATATCTCCCACAGTCCAGAAAAGCACCATTTTTTGGCTGTAAAAGTGAAAAATCTTAGTTTACTATGATAGGAAACAATTAGATCTTGCCGAAATAGCAAGAGATAAGTCAAAAGCAGGACTAAATATAGATATCTGAAAGCAAAATAGCTGACTATTATATACTTTGAGAGAAGGGGAACTTTCCTTCCTATCGCACAAAAATACCCAAAAGAAACAATTCCAGTTTTGGAGGTATGTTTGACCCCATCTCTGATGTATTCATTTGTGATATAAAAAGGTTATGTCCTGAATAATCTGCATGAATATTAAATTGATACTGATCAAACGGCAATTTAAATCCAACACTCATTAGCTAAATAAGGCTTAAAACATTGTTCATTTGATGCTTTCCCCCCTGGGAGATGCAAAACCAAGGTTAAAGCCATAAGTGATCTGTAAGGACAAAATTAATATTCACATTTCATACATTTCTAAGGAAATGCTATCAAGAGTGTATCAAGAAACTAAAGAACCATAGTGGATATGCAGGAAAATGGAACAGCACATGCCTTCTTTCAAGTTAGTCAAGTCAGAAACTTATCTAATTTTGAGGGAACTAATTATAAAATGTTCAAGATAACAAGATTTTGGCCCTTTATTTTTGAGCACATGATATTATCATCCAGAACTTTGGATTTTATTCAAGAGAAAACACTAATATTTGCAATAAGTTATTGTCAAGTTTAGTTTAGTTTTTACATAAATGAATACCTAGAGAGAAATGAAAATATTATGCTGTAGAGAGACTTTATTGGCATCTTGCATGCCACTAGGGTGCATCAAGAAAAATGGCCAATAAGTATTAGAGAACTTTCAACAGGCCACAAATGAGGGTGGATAAAAATGTAACCAGAAAGAATTTTTTTTTTGTATGTCTTTCTATCCATGACAAAATGATCTTGAGAGAAGGTGCAACGATTTGTCATTCATGCTAGCAATGTACTGGTTTTATCATTAGCCATGAGAGACACCTCATGGTCATTATCTGTACAATTGATATACATCAGTTGCCTAAGATTGCAAGCCTCCACAACAGCAATGTTGTCAGTAGCCATTGAGGAGCTGGGACTGCCCTGTCTTTCTGTCTTTCACACATGTTCTGCCATTATGGAACATGTGTACCCACTGATGCCCCCATCCATTGCCTACATTCTTACATTTTGGCAGCATTCAAACCCTCAGACCTTATAAACAAATCATAGATCACCGTTCAATTTTGGTGCATGTCTCCAATGGTGCCATCATTCTCTAATTAGTCATGCATCTATTCTCTCATGGCAAATGATAAAATTAATGCAAGCTAGCATCAATGATGAATGGTATCACCTACACTCCAAAGCATTTGTCAAAGATAGAAAGACAAATGAGAAAAAAAAATATAGGCCACTGCTATTTGATCCACCCTTGTATGAATTGAATGGAAAATTTTGAGGCGATATAGGTTTGCCAGATAAGTTATTAACAGGGCTGATAATTAGAAACCGCTGGTAATGGCCACAGGTATGGTGCTTTCAGAAGGTTTGCAAGCTGCCGATGCTGATGCCTGAAGAAGAACATATGAAATGAAGAAAAAAAAGAATAAAAAAGTACATGAATGTGCCAAGGTAAATGATTCTCAATAGCAATAGGATATGAGGAGGTCTGTCATGATGCAAGTCACCATCAATAAATTTAAATTTAGGCATCAATGGCTTCTTTTCCCATGGCAATGTGACCCTGCCCCCCTCCCCCCATTCCCTCCTCAATCACAGATGAGAGAAGTAGGAAGAGGGAAAGAGATCTGCACCCCTATTGAGGCAAGGAAAGGTGGATGTCAAACCTTTGCCTGATCAAGACTTAAGATGATTTAATCTCCCCAAGTGTGATGCAGCAATGCACCAACGACAGTTCAGGTCAACGCATCTGTTTTTAAATTAGCCATCTTGACTGTGGTAAAAAAGAAAGAGTAGGACATGGATTCAGAATAGGCTTAATTGAATGAGTATTTGACAAAATTTCAGCTCTATATCTACATGTCTCAATTGGCAGTGGAACTGCCCAATGGGTATGAGATCACAACTGGCCATCAGCCAAAAGGGACCACTGATACAGCCCTAGTTATTAGAAAATAAAACGACCAAAACATGAACTATTCTTGATGACAGAACCAGGACTCCCACCCAATAAGATCATTCAGCCCTTACAGCAGCTGGTAACCATCATATACTTAGCAAAGCTTCTCAGCTTGATATCTATAGACATCAAGCAGAGAAGCTTAGTCATTAAAACTATTAAAATTAAGACCTTAAAAGCTTCCAAAAACACATTGCAGATTTGTGAGGCCAGCAAATGTGATGCCTGTTAACAATAAAATTCTTGATCTCCAATTGTGAACCCAGATTATTATGGGAAGAAGGTTATCAATAAATTAAATTGTTTTCAGGATTACACACACATTCTGTAAAGTATACAATGGGCATATTGTTGGATCAAACCTCATGCCGTGGGTGGATTGATTGTGATAGTTCCTCAGGAACTGTGGAACACCTAGTAAAGCTTCAATGAAGAGAGCAGAAAATCCAACAACTTCCACGAAGATAGAGGCAGCCTGGAAAATATACATCAGTATGCTGCAGAAAGCAGCAAAATATGCTGTACACTGCAGGTATGATCTGAAATCTGTCCACTTCCAGAAGTAGTTTGGATCAAAATCTGGAAAAAAAAAAGAACCAGGAATTAAGTAAGAACTGGATAATTAAACCAATTGAAATAGTTTTTACCCAAAGGTGCAAGTTAGTATCCATAGTCGAAGTAGATGTAGAGCAGAAAAAATTACAGATGGATTGTACCAGCAATTAATCTATCTATAGGCTTTCCCATGGTTTCCTGTTATTTTTCTTGGACAATATCACAAGGAAAATATAGATTCATAAACTAGTAGTAGTAAGTAGGAATCAGAATGACATTAAAAGTCCCAAGAATCCAAATCATTCCCTCCTAACTTTCAGAGACTTCGTGCATTATAGTAAGAGCAAAGATGAGAGTAAGAAATTAAACATCAAATACTAGAAAAGATAAAAGAAAACATACCTGAAAAGGTTGACCTCCATGCATTTTTTCCTGCAAAAGATGAGTACCAAAGTTGTTGGAAATATATATTAGAAGCCATACCCAATCCAACAGGCTAGTAAAAAAACACATCCAGGACCTTTCCCCATCATGCACAAGCACTACACATAACTCAAAAGTGACAAGAAGTTCACTTCTGAGCTGAGCACATTTTTAACCTCTCGACCACAACATATATGGTCACACTATAAGGTAGTTCAAAACTTTAGCTATCATAAACATACAGCATAAAGGATTATACAGTGAAAACTCGTTAACTCGAATCCTGATAAGTCTAAATTCCGCTTATCTCAAAGTTCAAAGCTTGGTCCCGGCGGAACCCCGTAGGACACCATGTTAAATGCTCCGTTTAACTCGAATTCGCTTATCTCGAATTTCCGGATATCTCGAATGAAATTTTCACTCCCGATAACGAATTTCTCACGGTTAACTCGAATTCAGGGTGAGAAGGGGGGAAAAATTTTTCTCTTGGGACTTTTTAAAAAATACTTTTGAATAGGAGGAATGACAAGAAACACGTTCGGGAGGATGTTATGTTGTTTTTTTTTCTGCTTCTCCCTCCTCCCACACAGACGCCTGTGGCGAGGATTAAAACCGAGAAGCTTCGGCTATAAAAAAGCAGCCTTAAAAATTCTCTCTGTCTATCGCTCTCACTCCGAGCCATTCTAGTCATATTCTACTTCCTTTACGCCATTTGTGTGGAGTGAGCCCACTCGAGAGGAAATTGAAGGCTCTGACGCTCGAAGAGAATGTACACTTTATTCGGACTGGCGAAGAAGGCCATTTGAAGAAGAAAGGCATCGCAGAGAATTTCGGGATTCCTCCCTCTACCATTATGCGCAGAAAATATAAGGTTTTGAGTGCACACGAGAAGCGCCTATTTACAGCAAGTTGCAGGAAAATGAAGACAGCCAAGCATGGGAACGTGGAGTTCACACAGTGCCAATCGACTTGTTCGAGGCAGTAGGGAAATTGGAGGACTTTCACTTCTCTATTCCAAGTTCTTTTACAAAGCAAATGAAGATCATTGATTACATGTCAGAAATGGATAAAAACCGAAAGAGCCCCAGATGAAAGGCGTTGCAATAAATTAATTTTACATATGGAGTTTAAAAGTTTCACTCGAGATGAATAAAAGCTAATTATAATGGGAATGTCGTGAAATCGGATTTTTTATGGCGGAATAATCGCCCTCTGGTTATGCTCCTCACCGTGACTTTGTTTTTTTTTTTTTTTTGGGGGGGGGGGGGGGGGGCGATTCCTGATAACTCGAACTTCGGATAACTCGAAACGATTTGCCCGGTCCCTAAAAGTTCGAGTTAACAAGTTTCCACTGTAGTTTTGAAATACCTGATTGCATGAAGTGAAAGTTCATTCAGTTATGCATAGGATTTCCTACTTTTAGCTACCAGTTAAAGATTATTTCTTTATTTCAATATTCTGTAAAAACCAATAGCATGTATCCAATCAGCACTATGTATTAGATGCAGATTGGAGACTGTTACTGCTGCTTCCCTGTCTATGTTGGATACTTATCCAAAGGAACAAAGTTCAACATATTGGTGATGATGACACAGAACATTAAAATGTTTAAATAAATGAGTTCTAGTTGGTAGCTGAAAGTAGGAGTTTCACTGCAGAATTGGAATTGAAATAAACTTTTATGGTGCAGCCTGATTTTCTACAAATATCATTATTGATGCTATGGAGTGGAGCTGAAGTGGCCCTATACACCTTTGTGGGGGTTTTTTATATGTGCTAATCCATACCCACACATCAAGATTTGTGATACTTGGTAGTCAAGATGAATTTGCTTTATTCCCCTTACAAGGCATGTGAAGGGTTAGTCTGATTCTTGGACTGGTTCCTGAAGCTTTGCACAAATCTCTGGCATAAGTGCCATTAGGAGTGAGAAACTTCTTTGCTCCAGTTAACTCATGTGTGGCAATTGAAGAGTTAACTGCAACTGCTGCAAGTGCTGAATGGCATCTTCACCATTTCTAGATGCAGCTGTTCCTGCTCGCACATATAATGCAAATTCTGTCTTGTAATCAGGGCTGCAACATTCTCATGGTGTTTGCTGCAATTAAAAATGTATCTAGAGACTCCAATCTATGTGGGGGACCCATCATTGTTTTGAAGAAATTACATTTAATAAAGTTAGTTTTTCATGTAGGCATTGTAAGAAATCAACTTGTTCCCACTGTTTTATGTGCATTTCTGTGCACAATCCCATTTTAAAAACTTTGAACTTGAAAAACTTTTGATTTCTCCAGGATTGATACTAACCCTGATGAGAAATTCAATGCCTCCTGCAGAGAACAGAACTCAGAAAGCCTCACCAAAACCCTGAGAAGGAAACTGCAAAAGACAGTTACCTGCCAAGGAATGCTCTTCTCTGATGATGATGGCACTATGCTTGACATTTACGCACAGTTGAACCATAGCCAGCATTGCCATAATCATGAAAATACTTTGCAGCAGCAGAGGCACCTCAAATGGATGGCCAAACCTGTAAGTGGAACACCAAATTCCATTGATGGTCATTAAAATCTCAAGCCCAATTTAAAGGACCAAGCACAAGTGTGCTTGGTCCTTTAAACTTGTCCTTGATAAAAAAAAATTATATGAAATACAAAATATAGATGCATGCCTGTTAGAAAATTCACAACCTTGAATTTAAAAAATTGACATTCCAAAAGTAAGATTTTTTTTTACATTCAGTAATTATAAAGTAGATCTCTATAGCACAGGATACTTATTGAGGGCTGTTCTTTCTTCCTTGTTTATAATAATAATAATAATTCATTTTTTTCGATGTAGCTTCAAGTCCCACTGAACTCTTACTGCTAAAATTTTCAGCTAATCTTCATACCTTTTGCAACCATAAACCTAAGGAACAGCATAACCAAAAACATCAAAGCTATAAAACCTGTCCCTATTCACCCATTCAATGACTAATAGAAACTTCCCATTGTAAACATGACTCTCTTTTTCACCCCAACAAACAGGGTGAATAGGGTCTTTCTACAATTTTAAAAATTTGCTGTAGGTGTCATCCTGGTATTCAATATTGTGGTTATGTTAGCCTTGGTTGACCCAATTATCATGAAATTATATAAAAAATGTGAAAGCATATAACAGGTGTTATGAAGTCTCGTATATACACCAGAGAGTACCAACTGCAAAAATCCTACAGTATGTTGCACGATCTTCCTAAAGGATGAATCAATAGCACACCAAGCTTTACAGAGCCTAGATGTCACCACAGAACAAATCTGATTTAGGAGTCCTACAGCCCTGGAGTCCTGAGCTGCATAACCACAGAGGCTATGCAGCTCAGGGAACACTGCAGAAAAAGAATTTGAGGAACACCACATTTCAGAATCTGTGGGATCTGCAAGCAAAGATCATTAAAAAGCAGGATGGCATGACAAAACTGCAGAAACCTGAGAAAACTGCAAAACTGATTCTGCAGGTAATGCAAAGTACCACAACACTCTCAATAGATACACAAGAGAATTCAAGTCTTCTATCAGATGCATGTATGTGACAGTAGAAATGACAAGTAAGAAATTAAAAATGTAAATTTGTATCAATAGCAGTGAGGGCATTTTTCGCATTGATGCTTTAATATGTCAGTAGCAATTAAAGGGCTGACATTTTAGCTCTCTCTCTTAGGGGCACAAATGATCAAAGCACCATGCTAGGCATCTTTTTGGTTCAGCTGGACCAAAAAGTGTAGTATTGGGGTGCAAGATTTGATGTTGGACAAAATACAATCTTTTAGGTTCAATGCATCTACATTAAAAACCAACTGGTGCCTGCATTGAGAAACTAGTAGTCAAAATTCATTCAAACCACAAATTATCCAAATCCAAATTTGCTTCTAAGCATTCGTAGGAACAGAACAGGCTAATTGATCATTGTTTGGGAAAGGTATTGTAAGTCACAAGCTAGGAGCAGCACTTGAACTCACCAGAAGATGATACGAAGAATGTTGGCAACCAGTAAAGAGAGACACACATAGAGGGAGAAACCTTCTGCATTTTCTGTGGACTTGATGACTTGATACTGTGGTATATAGGGGACCACCCCACCGAAGACCATAAGTATTTGGACCAACCATGTCAAGAGGAGCTCAAATGTGTTGAGTGGGACATCTAGGCCTGGTGCTGCCTTCTCATGTGAAATGTCATTCCATGCTTTGGGGCCATCCATATTGCAGAATTCATCTAATGGTGTCCAAGAAGAAAAAAAAAAAAAACTTGTGCTATATTCTTGCATGCTTTTGGATTTACTTTTTTCCCCCTATTATATGTGCAAGTTGTTTTCTATGAGCTCATTTATTGAGTTATTATGTAGCAGTTCCCTTGCTCAGGAAGTGATGCTGCTCCATGAGCTTGACTAACTGCTAAATCCCTTCACCATTAATGATGACAGCAATTTCTAGGTGTGTCTGGAGCACCCTTGACATAAACATTTCTGAAGAACAAGCAGGCATGTTAGAAGGATAAAAGACAACCTGAAAGCACTGTTATATTCACGTTAGGCTAAGGTGAACGAATGCTATCTGATCATACATTACTAATGTCAATCTAAAGCAAGAAGCCCAGCCTAAGCAGTCTACCATGGGCTAGGCCTTTTTGCAAAAAAAAAAACGCGATATGGTTCAGGGAAAAGTACGTTCAGGAAATATAAGCATTGAAAGCCAATCATCCTGTCGAAATAGGCCCTCACGAGAACTGAAAGTTTTAGGTGCAGGCGAAGAAATAAATTGGGTTAGGGAAGGAAAACCGGAAAACAAGGGAGGGAAGGAGTTGGGTAGCTGAAGCCAACAGTTCTTAGAATTCAATATGTACGACTAGCTTCCTTATATCATGGGCTTTAATGACGGATCAAAAGGAGGAAGGATGGTAGATTGGGTACTTACATACAAGACTATATGCAGCTTACTTGGCGGAGTTCCAATGGAGATCCCCCACGTGTTAGAAGAATGTGGGCGAGTAATTTATCAAAATTTTCAATAGAGAGATGTCGCTGGTGTATATACGGCTGATAAAGTGCTGATGTACGAGTGCCATCTCTCTTTCAGCTTTTGAATTAACTGTAATTTTTGTTATTCGCTTCAGTTCCTCAGAATGGAGAAAATGTCATAAAATAAGTCAAATAAATAAACATAAAAGCTGCGGTAAAAAAGGGTTAAAAATATGAAGACATGAACAAGAAAGCTGAGTATGTGATAGAACAAAATAAATATGTAATTCTCATAATTAATGAATAAAATAAATACCTGATATATAATAATAACATAAATGACTAAAACAATTTCTCCCAAGGTTGTTTTTATAAAACCACTGACAGGAAAGGTTGAGGTCTGGATGTTACTGCCTATGATTAGTTTATCCAAAAATGATGATTAAAAAAGAGTTGATAATTGCACACATACTTACGCTTAGGATTTAGAGCTAATGCGCATACAGCAGCATCATCTCTCTATTACATTTTTGGATAAACTTCCGGGTGTGGCAAAACCCTCGAGTTTGAACCTTGAAAGTCACCCTGGCGTCACGAACTATCATTTCAGGACCCTGAAGAGTCTGAATTCCTAAAGTCTGCATATCACAAACGGTGAATATACAATAGTCCCTCGCTTTACACGGGGGATGCATACCGGCTTCCCTTGCTTTACACGTGTTCTTTTTACACGGATTCGTAATTGCATTTTTTTTTTAATACCAAAAATTCAATAAACTCAAACCATGTATCTGTGAACCAGACCCCGAGCTTTCCGAATTATTGGTAGTAAAACAAATACCGTGCAATTGCGAATCCATGTAAAACGAACCCTTGTAAAGGGAGGGAAGCCTGTACTGGGTATGGAAATAAAAACCTCCCCTAGTTTTAGTCCTGAATATAGGAAAGCCAACCTCGAAGGGAAGAGCACGATCGTTGAAATACAGTGTTGTTTTCGCTCCCTTAGGTCCGCCGTTAACTAGTCGCTGTAACTTCTGAATGGTACAGAACCCATCATTCCCATGGAGTGAAGTCCTCTGGGTTATTTATTTATTTTATTTTATTTGATTATTATCTTCTTTTTTATGGGGGGGGGGGGGGGGGTGAAAAGCGTTCAACAG
>CAJPEV010000016.1:9784-45787 GCA_905338385.1 Darwinula stevensoni | reverse complement strand
TCAAAAGGTGGGGGGGGGGGGGGGGGGGGGGGGGGGGGTTGAAAAGCGTTCAACAGAGTGTGCCACAGAAAGATCCTGAGGGCAACTTCAGAGCTATGGTGTGATGTCATTCATGCTATGACTTTCTTGCTCATTTTTTTCCTCCTTCATATCGGAAAAAGCAGTTCCCTAAAAATAACTACTTCCAGAATTCGGCTTTGGAAGGGTTATTTTATGTTCACGGGTTGAATATAACAATTAGGAGGAGTTCAGGACAATACATCGCCATTTTCGATCGGTGAGCAGGATTCCTAGCCTGGTCCTGGGATTCCTAACCTAACCCGGTTGATTCCAATCGAACAGACAGCAGCATGTTTTCAGAAGAGCTCTACGTGGGCTGGTTTTAGCGAGTCGTAATGTCATTCACGATATGTGTATAGTTCCTTTCGCAAGGGCCACCACAGAGGAATCCAATCACTCCTCAGGGGGAACACCATCACACCGTAGGGGGATACCGTCGCATCGTAGCCATTCCTCAAACAATTTCAAAAACTTTCCTAACTGGGGTGGACCCAGGTTGAGAACCCAGTCCCGTTCGAAAAAGTTTTCTCTTACTCGATCAGGAAGGCATTCGAGATCGAAAGTGCTTTAATGATGACGATCTTAATCCTGATGATACGGAACTTTCCTAAGGCACGATCGAAGATGCGTATGTGGTTCCGGATTTTCACATGTTTCGAGAAAAAGTTTTTGCTCACCCTCTCACATCTTGAGTAGAGAGAGACCCTCTTGCCTGCAAACCCTCAGGGGAAACCAACCGCGTCATAATCGAGAACGCAACCATCTCCACGGCGAGATGGACTCTTCACTGTACTACGCTGCACTGCACCGCACCGTACTGGCCAAGTCTACCGTCTAATTTTGGCGACAGTGTTATGTCACGGAATCTGTATTATTTAAAAATTAATGCTGTACAGGGTGTCCATGAATTATCTGACCCATTTTAAAAATTAATAGCTTAAGAAATATTATAGATAGAACACTCCGGCTTTGTTTAACTTGACGAGCATTGCTGTAAAAGAGAAAAAGTGAAAAGAAAGAAATGGAAACACCCCAGGAAAAGGCGCATTGCGTAGTTTGGCAGCACGATGTCCCCCACTTTCCCCTGACATAATCCCGTAGGATTTTTCTTGTGGGGTTTTGTGAAAGATGAGGTGTATTCGACACCTGTGCGTGATCTCGTGGATATTTGCCAAAGACTAATCAAAGCAATAAGGAGTGTGACTCCCGAGATGCTGAACAACACCTAGCAGGAGATAGAGTATCGGCTAGACATTCTTCGAGCAACAAACGGTGCACATGTGAACAGTGGCGCAACAGGTTTGATTCTCACAAATTTTTTAATTTGGCCACAAATACAGGGTGGGTTATCAGTTTTTTCATATGTTAACCCTTTCGGATTTCCTGGGCACGCCACTGCATGTGAAAGTCTACTAAGACAATAAAAAACTTTTTCAGTTGTTTGTCAAGTTAAACAAAATCGGAGTGTTCTGTCTATAATATTTTTTAAGTTATTAATTTTTAAAATGGGTCATTTAATTTATGGACACCATGTATTTATCATTTCTCGTCGAAATATACCATGCTATCATGAAGTTTTGTCTAGCTAATACAGTATTTAAAACAATAATAATTTTTCGCTCGAAAAAGAGGTCCTTATATTCTTATACTCGTATGGAAACTGAACTAACTCGAATTTTCTTTTCTTTTATCGCGCCCAACACGCGCCAATCGGCCTGACCATCGTTCATACTGCATTGGATTGAGCGTCTTGGAATATATGTGTATTAAAGGTGACCTTGATCCCTTCCTCATGCCTTAACTACCGTCTATTATGCATGCGTGCGTGCGTCCCCCGACTGGGGATTTCCAGTCGAGCACACTGGGAATTCCCCGTATCTCAGGAATGAGTGACCTTGTGACTTTCCAAGGATGGCCAGCTCTAATTGCTTGGGTCGATTTCGAGCTTCACGAGAAGAATTCAACTATATACAGTAATCTCAGTAGCGTATTTCACGGGGGTGGGAGGAAACCCTTGAGAGTACTGTACCTAGCGCTCCTCGAATGATTTTTTTAATCTCCGAAGGACCTTCGCTTAGCACAGGGGTGTCAAACTCAAATCGGTCGGTGGGCCGCATTCCTTACCCTGCAGATGCCTGCGGGCCGCACCCATAGCATTTCACTGAAATTTGTGCTGACACTCAATCCATGAGGAAAATTTCAAAAGCAGACGGCGGGCCGGATGAACCACCTCCGCGGGCCGGATCCGGCCCGCGGGCCGTATGTTTGACACCCCTGTTCTACACCATTGTTGGTTTGCTGACATTCCCACTACAACTCTCTTGGAAATCGTGCATTCCCTGAAAACCAGGTGTCAATGAAATAATAATTGAACAGTGTCATGTGAGGGCGCTCTTCTTTGCATGACTTTGCAGCCACATAAGGCCACGCATCATCCATTAGACCAATTGGCATGTGACACAAGGTGACAACTCTGCGGAAATGATCTTTCAGCAAAGACCTTGGATTTTCATATGCTTTTGACAGCATCAGACTCTGAATCTTTCAAAACAAAGCTTGAACTTGCACCCGTGCACCACAATTCCAGGGAACACAATTTGGAGAGCACCATCTCGAAATCGCACATTACCTCCTTTGGCTCAAATGTCAGATCCTCTCAAGTCCCCAGTGAGCAACCCCTTCCTTTCCTCCCCCTCCCCATTTGACGCATGTCTGCATCAAATGCAACACCGTTTCACCCCCTCTCCAAATCAGGTTGCCAGAGGTTTTTCTTTTCTCGGCTTGTTGGGAAAAAAAAAAAACGGTGTCACAATTGTCACCCAATCAGTTTATTTTCGGAGAGTTTACCCTGAACCCTCTCCCCCCCTCTCCCCGAAGAAGCCCCCAATATGCCTGTCAGTGTCACTGAATGGGAAGCCCATGGGTAGGGTCACATGCACAGTGGTGGATACAGAAATTTTTCATTGGGGGGGGGGGCAGTTCTCTAGTTCTTCCCCCCCCCCCCCCACCCCACCTACCACCACTNCCCCCCCTCTCCCCGAAGAAGCCCCCAATATGCCTGTCAGTGTCACTGAATGGGAAGCCCATGGGTAGGGTCACATGCACAGTGGTGGATACAGAAATTTTTCATTGGGGGGGGGGGCAGTTCTCTAGTTCTTCCCCCCCCCCCCCACCCCACCTACCACCACTCTCTGTCCTATAGCCTCTTTCATTTTTTTGTCTGGGGTAAAAGCTTGAATATCTATTTCACTGGCCCCAATAATGATTAATGGATGTGCCCTAAAATTAAAAAAATAGAATTGCGTGCTTGGCCATAGGCCCCCCCCCTATAGGGGGGCCCAATGGCCAAGGATGCATGGCAATGATTGCCCCCCCTGCACCTGTCACCGCATGGATAGAGGAGTGTTGCTCTATACAATGCAATGCAGAGGTTTATCAACAGTAGTAAGGAGAGCACAGTTAACTGGCTCCATGAACAGGGCATTTTGCAAGATTGAGTTTTAAAAAAATGCTTGGGACAATGTCTGAGCCAAGGCACCTCATTGAGGTGACATGGCCTCAACCCCATGAAATGGTTTGAGGCATTCATTTGCGACGTCAAGTTGTTCATAGATTAATTTAATGTGAAACCTAATGATAGTCAAATGATGAAATTTGCCCCCCTAAGTGGTTTTGGATAATAAAATCATGTATTTTATACCATGCAAACTGTGGTTACACTTCACATCCAAAGTGCTGTGGTAGGTCACACCTCATATGATTACTGTTTTTGTCCTTCATACAACATGGTGGTCCCCATTTCCTGCATTCCACATAGAGATTAATATGAGCACTGCAACATTGACCAAAAAAAGGCGTCTAGGTCAAAGCCCCTCCCTATCTCATGCACGAATTGCTTCAGGGGACAGTTTTGGACCTATCACAGGTGATCTAAAAAAAAATCTGGGAGTGGACTCTTATTCTAAACATGTTCCCATACATATGTATGCTGTTAGGCATAATGACTTTTCCCACATCATGAAAAGGAGCATAGTGTAATTTCTTCCAGCAATAAAGAATCCATGTGAAAGTGCTATCATAAGGGATTCCAGGTAAGTCATATGTGTATGTAACAATTTATGAAACATTAAGACTCACTATATAGAATAGAATAGAATTGAATATATTTCCACATATTTGCAGATAAGTAACAAATATGAAGGTAAAGAAAATGACAAAAATGAAAGACAATGCATAAATAAATAAAAGAGAGAGAGAGAGAGAGGGGAAAAAAAAAGCAGCAGCAAATAGTGGCAATAAGGTCATTAATTGAACCCAATTGGGTTTGTCCTGGATGGCCAGGTTGGAATGCAAAAAAAAGAGAATATTATTTGATAGATTGAATGTATTGCCTTTTTTGTTTGTTTGTGTGGTTTCTTTTATTTATTTATTTTATTTTTCAGGAATCCGGTCAGTCTAACCAGCCTGAAAGGAGCTGTTTTCTATTATGGATTCTTTTCTTGAAAATAATTTAGCTTTAAAGATTTGAATTGAATTTACAGCTTTTATATCCTCGGGTAGTAAATTAAATTTTCTTAGTCCTTGTGAGATATTTTGTTCTGCAAATTTTGTCTTAGTTCTAGGTATTTGAAATTTTCCTGCTTTAGATGCCCTAGTTTCATAAGAGTGGGAGTCAGCTATCCTGGTTAGCTTTAGGTTTCTAACATTAAGAATTACACTTTCTTGGAAAATGATTTGACAAAGATGAAACTGAATTAATTTTCTTAATGGCAAAATTCTCCAGAATAGAAAGAGATCTTCAGTATGGTCTTTATATATATGCATAAGAAACTGAATCAAACTTGGAAGTTAAAAACTTAGCTTGTCTAACATTTGATTTCTGATGATGAGGCATGTCATATCACAATGCAGATTGCAGAAGCTAGAGCTGGCTCATCCATGGGTGGCAGAGTCCACAGTCAAGAAAAGGGGTCAATACGATAACTACAGATTACTATTACTGATCATATGGTTTCCCTGGGTGCATTAAGTTGGAGACATCTGGTGGCAGAAAGCATAAAAATGAGCAGGGTGGAGTCAAGCATACAAGCTCCTATGTGCTTATTATAGAAGCATGTAGATAGAGACTGTTTTTACTGCAAAAAATGTTCATTTTTTCTACCAGAGGCATTTCCTCAAGTCAAGAACGATTACGTAGTAAGTAATCGATGGTCTGAAGTTTCTACTTGGATCATCCAGGTCATCATGTTTCTTTCAGTCCAGGCCTTCACTTTCCATGGGCCTATGGTATTGCTGGAATATTTTATTAGTATCCCAATCACATCATGTATATGTACATCACTCAAGTCCATGATTCCATGGAAATCCTTGCATGCATGAGTGGCTTTGAGGAAAACCTGCACCTCCAGTGAAGGTGAGGTTTGATTAAGTATTAAACTATGTTTTTGTTCACCCCTGAACTCTGTCACATTTATAACATGTTTTACTTTGGCTAGAAGATCCTTTTATCTTTGCTGTGGCTCTCAAGTTTTGAGAAGAAATTGGGAGAAGCCCTAAGTGAAGAATGATTGTACAATTCTGTGAAAACATTAATTGTCCCATTCTCCTCCTTACGTTCAACTCCCCCCCATCATGGGCGGCACCATACTTAAAACGCACCATCTAGTGTTATTACACCCAGTGAATAGCTTCACAGGCTGTATTGAAGAGACGTAAAGTTTATTTTCCTCAATAAGTCAAATCATATCAAATCACTCATGACCTTGAAGGCTGGTATTATGTTTAAGGCTAGTGTGACATATGCTCCAGAAATAGCCTATGTACACCCTCCTTCTCTGCAAGACACTGCTGTCAAACAGGAATGGCAAAGCAAAAGTAAAAATGTTCTGGACATGTGGCTTCTTTTTAAGTCACAAGATTATGTTCTCACAACAGATTTGACACTCCTGTCAAAGGATGACCAAAAGCAGAACCATGTGTTTTGGCTCTGTTAATAGCTTAGGAACAGCTTGGGCCTATTCCATACCTCACTTAAAAGAATTGCAACTAGTCACTGCACAAAGTTGTCAAGACCCTAAAGTGAAAAGCTGCAGGGCCACATCTTCCTTAATGCATCACCATCTCTATTAAGCAACAGTGCCATGCAGTAAAAAGAATGTATATACATGGGCAATGTTTTCCAAAAAAAATGTCAGTGACATTAACCCGTCAAGACAGTATGAGAGATATATCCACCATGTCCAAGTGACCAGCATCCCTGACACATCATGTCAGTTATTAAATTGCAATGTATAATGTTATACATAACATATTCACATAATAAGATAAAATAAAGGAGTCTGTGCTGTGGTTCATTAATATTTACATGCTATGGATTCCACTTTGCTCGGAAATTTATAAAAAAAAATATAAGTTTGATTGGTTAACTTTTACGGTTTAACACACTCTTGCATGCTAAATCTATTGAAGATTCTCCAATATCTTTGTATTGACCCTTTTTTGTTCGTTTCTATCTAAAAACTTGACATTTCCCATGACATGGGACCTTCAAGGTCAAACTTCCCACTATCCTTATACCAATCATTCACTGATGTGCAACTTTGCCCATATTTTCTTCTGGAATCAACCATTGCTGAGTAAATCCCTTGACAACAGACTTTATATTCACCGTATATACCCCATTCAGTTTGATGATGCTACTAGGCCTAGTCCAGGGGTGTTAGGCCGAGGAGCTTATCAGAGGCGAATTACCCTAGGCCAGCTATATGCTCGAAAGTATGATTAGGAGGAACAGCTCCTGCTGTCACATGGTTACTAGTCTATTAATTACCAGGACTTCATCGTTTCTTAACAGAGATCTAAACATTCACTTACCGATTGTAGAAATGAAAGTTGTGTTGAAAGCGTCATCAGAAAAGCGGAAGAGGATGCAAGTCTTTCCTACTCCTGAATCGCCGATCAGGAGGAGTTTGAAAAGGTAATCATAGGATTTTTTAGCCATAAGAATTCTGGGGCGAGATGTCGCAACCCGTGTTACACAAAATTAGGACACCTGCAACTGTGCGAGTCTGCAATACGATTCCGAATGATTACAAATACGCCGCCATGTTAACGCGATTCATCGCAGTGTAGCTGGTCATAGCGTTCCACTTACGTGACTCATGATCATATGATCCACATGCAACATATTATAAATTATTTTGATCGACGGACAGTGTGATATTCCTGTAAATCTTAATTTATTACCTGTCTAATCGACTCCAATGACAAATGGGGACCAGCTCGGACGATAAAAATATCTCTCAAAAACTTGCTCCTCGAAGAGAAAATTGTAGCATGGTAGAAATGCAACCGTAAGCCTTGTTGCGAACTGGTTCATGTGTCTGCCGTGGCATAGCATGTGCATCGGTGACCTGCTTTGACATAGGCTAGGCCTAGCTGTATCGAACGGCTGATCAAGCCAAGTGAAGTTGATAACCAGAAAACCCATTTACCGGATACCTGAGTCGTGCTTGCTGTTTGCACTTGGGGAAAGTTGATCAAGTTTGGTACTTCAACACTAGGAACACTTAAAGATTGCATTTCAATGATCATTGGCTACGCTTCTGGGGAAGGCGTGACTGACTGGTTGGTCTAGGTGCATGAATTGTTCCGTGATTTAAAGTTGCCCTATGGACCTAAGCCTGTTTTAGAGGATTCCTGCAAAAAGTAAAGAATGAATTTTGTTTAAAAAAGAATTTAGAAGATCTAGTTCCTAGGCTTAGTTTCGACACAAATCCTTTGCATCCCCCAGCAGATATATGAGAATAAATACTTGTCCATTTAACCTGAATACACCCACCCTCAGAGATTGCTAATGTAACAAAATCAGAGGGATATGCCTACAAATTATGCTGGTAAAGCTAATAATTGGAAACCAAACTATGCCATAGTCAAAATCATTTTCCTTTGTGAGAAGAATTCAGCCCAAGCCAAGTGAAAGATGCTGTTTAAAGGCCTGTTATAGTAATTACGCGAAAGTCGAGCCCGTTTCCTTAGTACAATGACGTGTTGCACAAGAGAGGCTCCATACTGAACGAATGCTTCACACAGGGTCGTGAGTGTGTTTATCTGTAAAAGTTGGATTGTGATCTACAATATCAGCTTGAAAGCCTTTGCATCATTAGTAATGATATAGCAAGAAGCATTGAAATGCAATAATATATTTGGACACATGAATCAAACCAACAGCGCGAAAGCTGACCCTGCGGTTCCTCAAAGTCGGGCCTGTGATCGTGCTTCCTAGCCTCACTAAGCATCCACCATTTTGCACGTTACGCGTTGCATCATATCGTCTCCGAATTTTCTAATCGAATAGACTGTCTGCCAGACCACAGACTGACTGGCTTGTAAAGCGATGATCTATCATAAAGTTAACTAAAATGTGGGAGNCTCTTCAGTTACCTTAGAACACTATATTTACGACCATCAACGCTTAGAGCCACCAGTAAGTACCACAACATAATATATACCAGGGACATTTGTAACCATGATCTCAGCATGCCTCACTTAAAGTAAGAATGATGTAATTTAAGGAGCTCGTTTCCGGTTGACTATATGGATTAACAATGATGCATTCTCTGTGAGACACATTTTAAGGTTCGCTTAAAACATGGATTCGAAGACGAAGACACAGAGGGCAGTATGTCATTATAATGGTGAGGTCCGTGAAGTGAACCGGAATTCCGTCCAAATTTGTGCACGGGTCGACTTTTGCGTACTTACGTTATTACTGATTCTTGTGTTTTTGACTTGAGTCAGACAATATCTCACTTGACTTGGACACTCCTGCATGGGATATTCCATATGCATGAGTGTCACTCAAGTGAAAAATGCCATGTGTTGATAGGATAGATCAGTCTTATTCCTTGTAACTCCTTATTTTAGTGCTGTCTGTGTGCCACCTTTATTTTCCCCCTTATTTCTTGATCATCCCTCATATCATGAGCTTAACTTTCAACATGTACTCTGTTTTGGTTGATTTTCAAGCTCAACCAAAGATTTCACCTATCATAACAATGTGCATGACAGTGCCATAATGGTGACTCCTTACAAGGAAGGGAATCACCACTGCCAAAGAGTTTTGGCTCTTCCAAACTATATAGACCTATTACATGGTCAAGGAGGACATGGGTACTGAGTCTTATTGCAGGCCTTGGCCTATCCATAGGATAATTGTAGACTCCAGCCTGCATCTAGGTATATCATAATTTTATCATTTGTGAAGGCCTTATAAGAGGCCAGCTAGAAAAATGTGTCATGCTTGCCCCAAAGTGAAGTGTAACATCAGTGGCAAGTAGAGGGAGGTATTTGATGTCATGAGAGAATGAAAGAACAACAGGGAACAGATAGGAATCATACCCAGGCCTCCTGATTGCCAGTCAGGTGTGCTACCAATACATAACCAAACCCAGGGCATTCAGTTGCACCTCTTCATGCCATCCCTATCACAATGGAAACCCAACATTTTGCCTCTCAGTAATCCATCTTCCTTCTGGAACCTTCACTTGTGACATACATTTTGTTAGTTTAACTTGTCTTCATGCATTTGAAAATATCATATTATTTCTAATGTGATTTTATTTTAAGTGAATTCCATTGAGTTTATTTTTTTAATTTCCAGTCATTCCAGATTCACCATAGCATCATCTATGCCCCATATTTCAAGAAGCAAATGTAATATCCTATTAGTTTGTCCCAAGATTTGCAGTTTGTTCAGTTTTTTAAATTCTACTTCGTAGGACTGGTATGCACCATTCTACTCAGTTCACAAATGACAAGTGCTAATCTAATATTTCTTGCTTATTTTCTGAAGTGTATAGTACACAATCTGGATTTGAATATTTTAAATTGTTTGTATTGAGGTTTGAGTTAACTATCTGTTTGCATTAACGTGACTCATGAGTGATGAGTTGAAGTGAACCCTTTAACCAGGGAGTTTTTTTGTTGCATACTGGGAAGTGGCTTCATACCCTGGAGTTGTTTTAATGCTGCATTTCCTTTTTAGCAGAATATCTCTAAACATGTGGAGATCCATGTGCCCTTTGGCATCCACTCAGAATCTTGCAGGCTATCTAAATGCAAGGACACCTAAAAAAGGCAGTCACCCCGATCAACCCTTTTAGTGCCATGCAGCTGATCCGTAGGCTTGATTGACTATATATAGTTCCCATGGCACTGAAAGGGTTAAGGGGTTAATCAAGTTTTTCCATCTCATGCATGTTCGCACTTGGCTGATTCATGTTTCGGAAGGTCTTTCTTATATCTTCATTTCATTATATTTTATATTGTTTTGCACTGTATGTACTCCTCCAGGACAGTGATATTCAGACCTGTGAAGTTGATTAGACAGTTTAAAATGTCATATGAACCCCACATGATGTGAAATTGAACTTATGAGTGTAAGTCTACTCTTTGAGATGAATTGCTTTTCATTGTCTGCCTGGGCTGGATTTTATTTGGCTTGACCATTAAGGCAGATCGTTAGGGTATTCTATTAGTTTAACTTTTTTTTTTCATTGTCTTTATTATTTAAGCTATGTATGGCTTCTTTCAGTTCTGAATCACTTTTGATGAATTGAAGTACCATTGATGTGAGAGAGGGAGAGAAGAATCTTTCAGTATGTCCACTAGTGCAGTTGTGCCTCCAGATAGGAGGAGAAGACGTGTTCGTGCACCAGTTGATCATTCTGATAATATCTCTGAGTCTGGAGAAGAAGCTGATTTGGTAAGTGCCCAAGCATAGTCAACAGATGTTCTGATCATTGGTGACATGCTCAAGTTTAAATATAAGGTGTCCATGAAGTCCTGTGAGGATTTCAATAGAGTATAAATCTTGGAGAAAAGTTTCTCTGGATTTATTTCTCTGAACTGCATTTTCTTTCTAACATGCAAAGGAGGATGTTCATTTTTGGCCTAATTGTGCCCAATGATGAAGCCATTGCTGATTGATAGAGGACCTCAAGTAGTGCATAAGTGTTATTGTTCACACTGTGATCCGAGGTTGTCCTGATCCATTGGAGGGCCAAAAACTCAGTTAGGTTAGGTTCCGTTCTGTTCCGTTATGGTGAAATCACATTGCATGTCAAAAGATGAGCATTTCTTTAGAATACCTACTTTCAACAATACTGAAAGAATGTGTATGACATCTTCAATTCCCAGGCTCCGAGTTTGTACTTGGACCCTGGGAATTGAAGATGTCATACACGTATGATTGGTATTGGCAACTTATATGTCGAAATTGGCTAAACTATGTCACCCGATTTCTTCGCCTTCTGGCGGATCAGGGCAACCTTGGATCACAGTGTGACAATTGGCACTTATGCACTATTTGAGGCACTCAATTGACTGGTACTGGTTTCATTGTGGGGTGCAATTAGGAAAAATCCCATAGGATTTGGGCATCCTCCTTTTTGCTCTATGTTAGATTTGAAAAAATATTGACCTTCAGGCAAAGAGTTCAAGTTATTCTATCAGTAGGGAAATAAGAATCAATAATATAAGGTAAGACAAATTTCAGCTCATGGGTTAAGTTGAA
Source organism: Darwinula stevensoni (assembly GCA_905338385.1). Taxonomy (NCBI): domain Eukaryota; kingdom Metazoa; phylum Arthropoda; class Ostracoda; order Podocopida; family Darwinulidae; genus Darwinula; species Darwinula stevensoni. The sequence goes on along the minus strand of CAJPEV010000016.1, from coordinate 34,152 downwards.
ACCATTTCACAGGCATGGATTGGAGAAAGTGGCTGATGTGGAGAATTTGTTGAGATCTTGAGTGTGATCTGCTAAAACTCATAGTTTATTGGTGTTATAATACTTGAAGAAATAATTTAGCTCCTTTTGACAGGAAAATCCTCAAGTGACTTAACCTTTTTATGTGCCATTTTTATCTGAGAAAGTTGGCACATCTGCCTATGTTTTTTTTTTCGCAAGTAAATTGCACCAAAACACAAGTAGCAGATTCCATATTTTTATTAGTCAAAAATCATATGGAAATCAGGTGGGTAGTATGATTTCTTTTACTGTGTCAATGAAAAGCGGGCCTCCCAATGCACTAAAAATTCACGTGGTGGAAGTATAATTCCCATGCTCCACAAAAGACTAAGGGACAGATGCCTTGTATATATTCTGCAGGAGGTGTACTAGGGAAGACTGCACAGAGGTTATGTGCAAAAGCAGATAAATTAATTAAAACATCCTATGTGTATATGATTATGTTTTTGTGCTGAGCAAATACATGGTAATACTGCATGATTTTGAAGCTTGGCATGAACCAAAATACTGCTTCTTTTATTCTGTGGCTTAATGTATGCAAGCAAAAAGATAGTTGCTGAGGCTTACTGGAGTTTTGCCATGGTCATGTCATCAGGTTATTTATAAAAATGAAAGAAAATGCATTGCCGCAATAGCAAATTTAGCTTTTCTTGTGAAATTACATAATCAGGCTGAGAAGCATTAATTGCTAACAGTCCAATCCTTGAAATTCCAAATTTTGTGTATATTTCAGGGTAGTGGAGGTGGAGAAAGTGATTACACTGATGCAGAAGACAATCTTGCCACTCCATCTGAAGGTGACGATGATGAAAGAGCTCCTGATGAAGAAGGTGGCTTGGAGGCTCTCTCAGAAGGAGGCCTTGACAAGGATGAACAGGTAGTTTTAGTAGGACTTAGGTGCTCATTATTTCTTCCATTATTTGATTGTAAATAGTTGCAAACATTTTTTTTTAATGTGTAATACAGGATGAAGAGAAGCATCCTTTAGATGATGATGAGGACCGCAGGAATCCACAATATATTCCTAAAAAGGGGTCTTTTTATGAGCATGATGACAGAACTTCTTCATCTGAAGCTAAGGAGTAAGTATGATTTTCATTCATTCACCATTTTTACCTTGCTGCCTTGATTGAAAACTTCCCTTGATTTTATTCTTCATGATCAAAAAATTTCCTTTGCTCATTTTTTTACCCATAGGTCCTCCTATGGTACTTTTCTGGTGTTTCTGAAGTACTGTACCAATCACTTTCAAGCAGTATTTGATCATACTCAACTATCTTGTCATTATAACTTTTATTGAAAAACTTGAAAGAATTTATGGTCACTGACGAGCACCTGCTAAGAATGAGAACTTAACCAATACTGCAGCATTAGGTAACAAGAACTTGGAGATGAAAATGTCCTTTCATTTTGGAAGAAGACAGTAAGATATTATTATATTACATAGCAAGATCTGATGTTGATGTCTTCCTGCCATGGCACACACCAAGGCTGATATCAAGCAAGTGTTCAGTCTGATTGTGAAACTCTGGCAATGCAAGTGGAATTTTATGACAGAGTGCCTCGTGGTGATAGGCTTTTTTTAAATGAATATCAATCACTAATGTGTAATATGGGACTGAAATATGATTAAAGTAACATTAATGGCTTGGGACTATGATGTGGTGAAAACTATGGAAGCAACTTATTACTACAGTCAGGGCCTTTGCTAATTTTCTTGCCTTAAGGGTCCTCAGGACTCTTTAAGTCTTATAAGAAAGGGTCACTCAGAAAAATTTGGGGGTCCCATCACAATTGAAGCATGATGAAATCTTGCAAAGTTGCACAAAAAGTTTCAAATCCCACAGTCAATGTTTTTTCTTTGATTTAACATGACCAAAAGCATGATATTCAATCCAGCAGCTTTAAGACTACTTCCAACATTTTCTCTTTGACAAATATCCCTAGGGCATCTTCAAATTTTCAAATTACAAATTTCTTCTTATTACAACTGCTAGATGCTGAGTAGGGATTTTTCTTATTTGCATTTGAGCAGAAATCACAGGAAGCTCTTCCATCTCTATAGGAAAGCCAGGAATACATTTTGACCCACGCTTTTTTCCACTTTTTAAATCTTTTTTCCTTTGTTGTGATTCATGGTTTACAAGCTACCCATTTTCATAATTGCCCACATCCATCTCCTTCCCTTCAGTTTGACTAGGTCAAAGCCTACAGCAATCTTCCCTTCTCTGTGCACATTAAGTGGAACAATGACATCACCTTTGTTTAGAATTTATACCTACGCTGTTGATATCTTTCTTTATGTGCCACTAGACCCACGTTCAGGAACATCTGAACACATGCCAACGTATGATTAGAATAAACTAACATAATACATTTTCTGCTTGTAACTGAACGAGAAGAGTGTTGACCCAAACTGCCCTGAAGTCTAAATTGAAACGAATGGAAATAAGTCTTGAATGCGTGAACACAATGCATCATGTGCCACCCTCATCACTTTCACGTCGCGCACCTTCCACGGCAAGGACCTTCCCCCCCCCCCATCCTGTCACTAATACATGGGTTTATTTAGGCACAGTTCTAAGAGGCAACTGCCAACTGGTAGTTAGAAAATCTAGAACTTTCCTGCACGTCTCTGGGACCCCGATGTTTTTCTGTTGTACGTCTCTTCAGAATTTTGTGCGTATAGGACGCACGCATAGGACGCGTATAGGACGCACATAGGACACACGTAAACACAACCCCTGACAGTGAAACCAGGCTAAAATGAAATTGAATCTGGCAAAATTTTGATTTTGCCTAAATACAGCAAGTGTACTGGAGACTGAAAGAATTTTTTGATGAAAATGTTCTGAGGGTCAACTAGATATATAAGGTTGTCATGATATGCTGATGAATCAGCACTCTTGGAAGCAAAGCATTGTGCTCAAAATAGGCAAATGGAAAAGTAATATGTATGTGATGAAAGGATACCACAAAGCTCAGAACATGAGTGGGAAGGAAAAAAACCAAAGATGAGACAGTGGATTCCCTCCAGAGAGGACAGCTTTTTTTCCCTATCCATCTTTGTTAGCTGGGCCTTTCATCCTGATTTCTTTTTTGAGATTTTTCAAATCTGAAACATTGACCATTTCTTGAACAATTGAATTATCATTTTTCCAAATGTGCTATTGTGTTTTTCAGGGAAGTGACCAAGAAAGATGTTAAAGAGGAGAAAAAAAAGGTATGGAAGGATGCAGGTGACCGATGGATGCATGACAAGTTCAATGAGAATGAACAGATCCCCAAGTCTCGAGAGGAGCTCATATCAGCATATGGTTATGATATTCGAGAAGAGGATGGTCCACCCAGGGCAAGGAGGAGACGCAGATATGGGTATCTCATTGCTAACTTACTAGGAGTTTCAATAGTCTCACTGTTCAGATGATCGCATCAAGCATGCTGTGTCAATGTCAAATGTCAAGCAATGTCATGAAAATTGTAATACAGACCAATTTAACCTTGGGGAAGGCAATGCACATTATAGTGACACCACAGGGGTTTTGGGTATGGTTATGAAAGTCATAGTTGCAAAACCTGAAGCAGTTGTTGATGCACCGATAAAATGGTATGCTGTCGTCATGCAAGATGGTGTTCCACTCCACATAGCAAACATTGTGAAATGTGTCCCTATGGTCACTTTCAGAGATTATTTGATCAGCTGACACCTTGAACCAAAATGATACTCAGAACTTTTGAACTTTGTTATTGGCCTGATAGGTCACCTGGCCTCACCCCAACAGACATTGGTCTTTGGGATATACAACCAATGGGAGCCACACGGGACATCTATGAACACTTTCCATTGATATTACGAACATGAATGCATTCCCTTCCCCATTGTTGAATTGATTCACAAACCAAGTTTGGTACCTCTATGTCCAACAGTATGCTTTCTATGGTTACATAACCAGTGGAAGTGAATTTTGAAATGCCTGGTATATTTGTTTTTGCTAAGACCGTTCCAGCATAATGTATGCCAGTACCGAAACTGCACATGCTAAATTCAATTAGATGTAAAGCACATTACTTTTCTTTGTTTATGTACTGTCTAGTTCAAGAACTGGTGAGTATAGTCATTCTTTTTTCAACTAATCTCATTGGCCATCAATTATATTCCAGGCGTGGCCCAAACAAGTATGATAGAAGATGGGAAGATGTTGATGCCTATTCAAAGCCTGTTAGAGGGTTTCCTGGACGTGGCAGAGGAAGAAGAGGATATGACAGAGGTTTTTATCGTGGTGGAAGGGGAGATTTTGCCAGACGTGGTCAGCCAGAACTGAAGGATTGGTCAGATCGACCATATCCTGTTCTTGATGATGAAGATTATTTCCCATCCTTGGAAAGTGCAACTGCTAGGCAAAGACCTTTGAGAAATGAAGATTTAGACCCTGCCCAAGATACAAAACGGAGCTACAGTGAACCAAGAGACATAATACCATCCTCAAAGGAAGTGAATGGCATAAATAAGCATGACAATATGGCTGAATCATTTGACTTTTTGTCTGGAATTGAAAGAGTGGAAAGAGAAACACAGACTGAATCTCGGTTCTCATACAGTCCTCGCTCCTCGTGGGTTAGAGGTGGAAAAATCAGCCATCGCCCTGGTGGCAAGCAAGTGGAACCACGTAGCTCATCAGAGGGTCGGACTGGGAGAAAAGTTGAACTTCCTAATGCTGATGAGTCTCCTCCAAGTGAGCGAAAGGTTGAGCCCAAGGAGAAAAAGCCTTCACGTAAGTTTTCTTATCTGTTTTGTCTCAGAGTAAAAGTCCTCCTAGTTCAGTGAAGTTCTTGTAAAGCAATTTTATTAACTCATTGAAGAATAAGAGAATAGAATTTGATGAAAGTCAAACATTTTTTTATGAAATTACCCAAATGCACAGGTTTTGGGACTTAAAAGATGGCATCAAAACATCCCCCTTTTCTTCTGAATGTTAGCTGTTGATGTATTCTTTGGTTCTTGGTTATCTATTATGTATTTTCTTAAGGGTAGTCTATGTAACAGGCATGTCTCTAATTGTTGCAGATGGATCAGGTCACTTACAGAAATAAATCTAAAACCATTAGAAAATGAAGAACCATGACTTGACAAAATTGGAAATGAAACAGCTGGTGATGGGTGATCTGGGTCAGTAGCTTCTGTTTCAATCCAAAGTGAAATACCATTCTATAATTCCCTAAAGAAAAGTTGTTAAAATCAAAACTTCACCCACTGTGCATTGAAAATTGCAGTGAACAAGCAATCTGTATGCAACTCCTTGCTGTATGTATCACTTTTATGTGTTCCAGTACAACTCAGTGTAGGTGACAAGCAGTCTCAATTGATAAACCTGTTTTTGTAGTGTGTTATTGTATTTTTTAAGCATATACTTATGCTTTGTGCATATGCAGGCAATCATGTCCAGAAATAAATCAGAATAGAAGTAGGCATAAGAATACCAGTTTCTGAATTTCCCAAATTGCATAGTCTTTTCTATTCTACATGATCTTCTGCAAAAGTGGAGCTGTAATATGAATAGTAAGGGCTTTGGAATGTTTTGACTATGAGATTACTACTTTATCCCTCTTGTCACCCATTACTAAATTGGCAGAAAAGTTATTCAGGCTCCTGACCAAACTCAGGAGGTGATTGAGTCTCTGTGGTAGCTGGCTCTTTTCTACCTTGGGGTGACCCACTTGCTTTTAGGGGAGTTTCTTCCTAGTATCAGGGTAACACGTGCCACCACTGAGATATGGACATAGTATGCTCTAAAATTTGCCTGTGCCAGTCATGACCATAGGAAACCTGTGAGCTGCCCTTAACCCTTTGACTGTTATAACATGGGGGATGACTGATACGTTTTGTATGAAAATTGGCCCTGCTTGTTTAAAAACAATAGTTTATGTAAGATAATTTCATATCATGATAACTGTTGAAGGTGGCAGTTACATCCATAAATATCTATGAAGTAACCTAGAAACAATGAATGTTCTGAGCCCGAGAACATACCCATGCTACCACTGCATTAGCCTGAGTATGTACTCAGGCAAACAGCCAAAGGGTTAACCCTTTGAGCCCTGAGCTCCTGGGCCAAAATTTGCTAATAATGGGTATACAATGTTTGTGCAAATATCATAGTTGTAATAAAAGAGATGAGATTGATGCTTTGCATGCAAATAGCAGGATGACGTACCTTCATTTTAACGCCAGAATTCTTTCTTTGTGTGCCAATCAGGCAATACATAATTTCTCTCTACCACCGGTAAAGCGGTGGTGAGGGCTCAAAGGGTTAAGGCCTCCTACATGGAAGGGCATCCCTATCAGGAGGACTGTGATTGAGTTTAATGCCTATGCCAAATAGGCACCTTTTTTTTCTCTCTCTGTATCATATGTTTCTTGTCATATGTGTTAGTTCTATGTCCCATCTTTAAAATTAAAATAAAATATAATAATAATAATTATAATAAACAGATTGAACATGAGTATTTGTAGAGCTTTCTTATTGCTTGGGCTTGGGAAAGGCATTATCCTTGCTTTTTACTTTCAGGTGGCAGTGGTGTTATTCATCGACAGCCAGAAGTTCCTCCTCGTTTGCAGGAAAGCCGCTCAAAGCGTTACTCAACTCAGAGGACTCGGAATCTCATGGAGGGGATGGCAGGGCCTTCTCCTTTCCAACAAGGACAAAATTTTTATGAAGATGGTGAGTTAAGTTTGAGAAATTTTCAGGGTAATACTGGTTTCATGAAAATGTCATGTCTTGAAGGGGTGTATCCAAGATTTTGGATTGAAGGTTAGTCTAACTACAGGGAGGAAAAGGCTTGTTCATAAAGTCTGCTGCTGGGCAAGGGTCCACTGACATCACCATCCTGCTTTTCTGAATGTAGTTGCTCAATATCTTTGCTTGTTCTCACTTTACACCAGTCTGGGGGTGTCCAACTATGCTCTCAAGATGAATTTGCCATTGTTAGTATTGCCATTTATCGCCAAAGATTTTTGAATGAGGGAGGTGGTGAAAGAGAGAAGGAAGAAATAGTTAATAGTTAATAAGCAAATAAAATATTTCTGGTAACTAAGGCCTGTTAATTTGCTATTTTGGGAGATGCCTTCATCAATATCAGAAATGAATTTCCAGTGGATCCAGGGTCTGCTATGTAGCACTGACAGCAACATATGCGCAAATAGTTTTTTTTTTTTACTGCCTCCGTTTGACACCTACTTTTGCACTGAAAGACTAGATTCAGCTACTCCCTTGGAGAAAGATATTGCCCTGTTTTAGGTTTCAGGTTTGGAATCATTTTTCAGGAAACCTGCTTGCCCAATTCTGCTGAGAAACCATAATTAAATGCAGAATCAAGCTTAAAAGTATGTACTTATATTTACTCATATGATAGAGGATAGATAAAATGGGCATTTTATGTTTCTTCATCTGGTTTGGAGGTAGAAGAAAATGTGTGATAAATGCATGATTGTTTATGTGAAAGCAAGGCACTTCCCTGAACCCATGTTGCTTGCTAAAGCAGTTCATCCAATCTAATTGTTCAAAGGAGAGTGAGTGAGAGAGGAAATCAAAATTGGAGAGGAATGGAACTCATCTTAGCTTGGATCTCTAGTCTTTGATGCTGATTAACATGTTGACTGTCACAGCCATTTTTGGCACATTTCCAAACCCCTCCCTCTTGGGCCAAAGCTACAGGGTTGGCCAAAAAAAGTAAAACACTTAAAATATGATAAAAATCCATATTTCTTAACTGATTGATTGACTTAAAAATTTAATGGAATGTCTACTAATTTGTTTGCAAGAGATTCTAAAATTTAATGTGTCTAAGATTACCCATGCTTGAGTTATGGCTAATTTTTCAAAATTGTCAATATTCTGAATGAATAGTCATGCAACTGTCATTGCAAGGTGCAAATTCAGACTTGGTTTTTGCTTAACCTCCTAAGTGTGAGTTTGCAGGTAGCAGCACCTTCAGGGTGACCTAATTTTCACATTTGCCCCTTTTGGATGCACAGATTCACAAGAAAATCACAACTCAAATGTTAGTCTCAATAAAAATATTTAAAGAAAACACACATTACCAAGATACATAAGAACAATTTGAAAGGAAAATTATAGGGTCAGCAGGAGAGTGGCATATGTCTTCTCATGCTTAGGAGACTAAAAAATATTTTTCTGCAGATGACTCATTATAGAAACTTAACAGAACATTTTTCATGTGTTTTATCCATCTGAAATTGAAATGCATATGCCTGAAATTTAAGCCATTCCCATGCAAATGTTCTGAGATTTTCTGGTGTGGGCACCTGAGCAAACCTGACTACTTCAAAAGCTTTGCTTCCTTTTTTTGGCCAATCCTGTAGTACATAGTAAGAAATTGGCCAATTCGAGATACTCTTTTCATTATTTTATCATAACACACTGATGACGTTATTGGCATCAGTTTCATTAGGACACTGGTGGGCTTACATCCTCTTTGTGGTGTTGTGCATCTCAGAGGTAATTAGAGCAACTATTGTCCTAAACTTTGAAGCATGTTCAGACATTCTGTCACATGCTGAGTTGTCAGTCAGTGTCATAATCTACTAGAGGATGTACACCAACTTCACAAGGGACATTACCTGGTAAAATATTGCCTTTTTTTTTCCATATTCTTAAAACATCACAAGTAAAGATTACCCATTATCTGCAATGCTTTCTTTGAAATATGTAAGTTTTTTTAGAATTCAAAGTATTCAAAGTTCTTTGAGCATATGGTATTCAGAAAGCAATGGGAGGGAAAAATATATTTTAAAATATTCAAAGTACTGTAATATTCCTACATTTATTCTTTGATTGGAATTTTGGAAATTACCAAAGAGTCAGCCAAAATCCCCAATGATCCCTTTGTTTTTGACAAAGGGATCTTGAAGTACAAAGCACTTAGTGATATTTACAAGAGTTCCTAATTCGTATCATCAATGCTGTTATACAGAAACTTGGATAACGAACTGCATTTTAACAGATGTTGTGTAATACTTGTGAATATAGTCCTGTTTGCAGTAAACACCCTTCTGTGGCCATAGCACAAATGCCTACACCCTCCTACCAAACCAATATATATCCAAGCATGTGGAAGCAAAAGCCACGTTTAGTCCACCAGTGGTTCTAACAGCCCTGCAGGAAAAACCCCTTTAGCCCACCAGTGGGTCTAATGGCAGTCAATCTGTAAGAAACATTTGACAAAATATCATTTCTGAAGTGTGTAAAAGCACATGAGGTGAGAATGACAGGATTGCACATTATCTTGCATCTTGACTTGCACAGTTTATGGATTTTAACCAAAAACCCTATGGAGATTCAATGGTAGAAAAAGGAGAGAGCAGCAGTAGATGCTCAGCCCTGAATGCATGTACCTCATTTAGGGAAGATAAAGGTTGTTGTTCCTGCAGCATTTCCTGGGTACTCTTTTGTAGATAACATCTCAGACATACTTGATTGGGTTCATATCTTCACCCTGCTCCTTCCAGGATTTGGACATCAATGACGACCACTTCCAGTTTGGTTCTGGACTGCCTGGAACTGTGTGCTGGAGTGGAATCACACTTAAGTGTGACTCAATAACATCAGGGAAGAATCGTTGCCTAGTGGGAAAGATGTGATCCTTGATCAGTATATAATATTGTTTTCCCCATTCTCCTTGCATCAGATCAAGTTACTGGTACCTTGGTTGATGGTCACACCATCAACACATAATGATACCACCATCCCCAAAATTGACAATCCTCTTCTAACAGAATTAGTTAAATTGTTCCACAGGGTATCTCCAAATGCATTGCTGTAAATGTCTCCCTGCTTCCCTGTGCCCCAGTGCAGTCCATATGCCTCCCCTCCCACTCATGCTTATACTTCATGTTCGTGACAGTCAAGAGTGCTTTCCTGGCTGCTCTACACCTCCTGAAGATACCCTTAAGATACCAGCTGAAAAATAGGCTAGAGTTAGCGCAGAGGCATGCTGACATGGATGAGATGCATTGACAGGGATGAACCGCAAGCCAGGAGTTGCTTTTAGCAATGAGTCATAGATGTGATTGGTTTGTGATTGGCAGGGATGGTTTTGGTGACACCCTGATGGACAATCTAACTAATTCTGTTGAAACAGGACTGTAAATTTTGGGGATAGTTGTATTTTTTTGTTGTTGTTGTAAATGTGGATTGGGGAAGACACACAGACAGGGACATATGCCATAAGCAGCTCAACAGAGTGAAGAGGAAAGGGGTTTCAGATTGAAAATCCCTGACATCATTGCCACACCTTCCCATGTTCTCTGTCACTATGTATCCTGTTTTCATGGGCAAAGTGACAGCAACTTCAATGCAGTTAAGCCTGAAGCCTTCCCTCACTGCGCATCAGGCCAATGTGGCAGGTGCTATTGAGGCACACCAAACCTACCTCTCACACAGTGGAGCACAGAGAGGCTTATGCTTCAACACAAGGGAGAGCAGGTAGCACCTGAAAGCAGTTGAGTGAGCTGTTAGCCCAGGAGAATACCACCTGCCACCAATCAGATTCAAGCCTGGACCTCTTGCATGGTAGTCCGAGCCCCTATCCATTGAGCCAGTGACATGGTTGGGGATGGTGGTATCATTATGTGGGGAATGACCAGCAACCAAGGTACCAATAACTTGGTCTGATGCAAGCAGAATGGGGAAAACAATATTATATACTGATCAAGGATCACATCTTTCCCACCTTTCAATGATTCTTCCCTGATGTTACTGAGCCACACTTAAGTGTGATTCCACTCCAGCACACAGTTCCAGGCAGTCCAGAACCAAACTGGAAGAGGTTGTCATTGATGTCCAAATCCTGGAAGGAGCAGGGTGAAGATATGAACCCAATCAAGTATGTCTGAGATGTTATCTACAAAATAGTACCCAGGAAATGCTGCAGGAACAACAAAGAGCTGCTTGAGGCTGTTTGCAATATTTTGAATGATATTGCAATCAACTATTTGTGGTTGTTGGTTACCATGCCTCTTGTACAGTTTTTTTTTCAGATGTTACCAGCTGGCAAGGGATTCTTGAATCTTGTGGTTCATGTTTTAGGATATCAGGGGCAGCTGTATGTGGATACAACAGAAGTGGCTCAAACATCAACAACATTTTCTCCAGCCACTGCTCCACCAACTGCACCTCCTTTTCCAGCTCCCCCAACATTCATCCCAAGTACCCAGAGTCCTAGACTCTTTGCTCCACCACATCCTCCTCCCCCTCCCCCAGCCCTTCCCTCTAGTTACTTGCCTTCTCACCCTCCACCTCCTCCTGATGGTACTATGCTCAATTTCCCTCCTAGTGCTCAATATCCTACTCAGTTTCCCCCTCCTCCTGCTTTTCAAGGGTTTCCTCCCTTGCCTGTGGTATGTGGAACTTGTTTTGCTTAGTGTAGAGTAAGTAACCTAAGTATAGAAATACCCAAGCCTATCAGTTTCTTGGTTATAATCTGATGTAGGCTTTCACTGCGATTCATTGAGACCATTCACTGCCATTCATCATTAAAAAATTATTTGTGAAACAAAACCAGAATATAAGGTTTCTCACTGTTGAAATCAAGTGGTTGTATCAATTAGTTGTTGGGCAACATTTGATCTACAAGCACTAATGACTGAACTTTGGTAAAGGTACTTCATGAAAAAGCCCTTCTGACCTTCAACTCATTCATTTTCAAATGTTTATTTTTCAATTTGAGGGGGTTTTGCTCCATATTTGTCTCCATCTCAACCTCCATTTTGCAGACATCTTTGTTGGCAAAATGTTTTATGATCTAAAATAAAAGGAGTACCTGTTGCTTAAAAAAAGATTAAAATATACTGTTGTGTAGTGGTGATAATTTTATTAACAACATTACAGCTTTTGCTGCCATCAGTAAGCTCATACAATCCTGAGATTTAAGCTGTAAATGTAGAATTGAATATTTACTTCAGAATTGAAGCCTATTTTGCTTCACTAAGCTTTAGAAATGTATGGTTGTCAAGTTTGAAACCTATTATTCATGGTTACTCAATAGAAGTGAATCATTCTTCAATATTGAACATTTATTTTGCATTTAGCCAAAAGAACATTCAGTGATTAGCATTAGGTACAGTATATCCCCAAAGCCAGAGTGGAGTATTTTTTTAATTACCCTATGCTTTAAAGTGACAGCCTACTTTACTTGTTTCATAACATCAGTAGAAAATGCATTTTCTCTCATTTCAAGAAATTGTTTGCTTTATGCATCTGTTGATCACTTTAAGAAATTATACTGCAGAAGACTATTTTCTGAGCTTGTATTACTTGTGGTTTTCTTTATTACAGTCACAACCCCAGGAAATCTTCAGCAATGGTGTTGCCTACTACAATACTCATAATCAAGTTATGCCTTCAAGAACTATCCCCACTAAGAGACCAAAAGCTGCCATCCCAATAGTTCCTCCTCCAGAATTGCAAGGAAAACCAGAAGAGTCTCAGCAAACTGACAGGATGGAATCTGGTGCAGAAGCAGCCAGGGAGGATGTATTAGTGGAAGATGATGAATCCTTGAAACTTCCAGCTTCAGATCACGATCCTACCCAGGTTGTTTCTTCCCTGGCTGATGCTGTGAGAGAAATGGCCATTCAGCCTGATGAGCAGAGTCACATTGAAGAGTGTTCTACAGATGACACATTTGAAGCTGCCATCCCCTCTAAGATAGCCCAACAAGATGAAGAGATACCTCATAATGTTGAAATATTGGTAAACATGGGAGAAACCCCAAGACAAAATGTAACTGATGGAGTAGATGTTGAAAAAGTCCCTGATGTGTCTGTTCAGTTTGATCATTCCCTTGAGAGGGACAATGAAAAATCAAATGGAGTTATTGGAGAGGTGAGTCTAAATACCCATGAAAAAGATGAAAAGTCAGGTCAAGGAAAGGAAGAGGCAGATCCACATACCCAAGGAAAGGAAGTTGAAATACCAGACCAAGCCATTGAATCAGTGAGTGAAAGTAAGGAAATAATGGAAGAAAAATGTGAGTCTGAAACTATAGCACAAGCAGATGATAGCCCAAGTGCCGACAGAGGTAGTTCGTGCTAACTACATCCCTGCTTCCTATTTCTGATTGCATATAAAGTCTTTTCCCATTGCTCTCAAATACCAAAGGAATCCCAACTGGAGCAGACCCTTGTATGCAAGTTAATGTTGTTGAAACTTTTTGATTCCTCTTCTTTCCTAAGGACATAAAAGCATCTGTCTCCATTATGTTCTTGATACAGAGCATTTTATGAGTGTTAGCATTGTGGTTTCATATGCCAGTGTTTGACAATGATTTGAAGAAGCCCTGTAAGAGCCTCATTGGTGCTATTGTGTAGCCTGAAGGCAGAGATAAATGCAGCATCTAACTGGAAGTTTATAGTTACTTCTGCCTTTCTGCTATAGAGTATTCTTTACAGTCATTCATGTCCCTGTGTTGACATGAATAATGTCTCATTATTCTTTTCTACACGTCATCTGATGGTTCCATTTCCCATGGTATTCTTCCCTCCTGATCACACTTTTCTTTATGAACATGATTTTGTCTTTTATTGCCTGATTGATATCAATGCTTTTTTAGAGTATAGAGATTCCAAGGACCCAAGATAGGACTGAGCAAGCTTTCTGGTATGCTCAGACTAGGGTCTTAGTTTATTTCTGCTCTGTTGAGCATGGAAGCTGCCTTTTCTCTTCAGGGTCTCATGCTGCTGTAGTTATTGAAAGGAGACTTGTGCATATTAGCAATCAAGGGGTTCCTGCACTTAAGACTTAGTGCAAAGAATTTGAATTTAATATAATTCTGATTGATCACCTTGGCATGGCTCTCATGCTAACATCATGTGCAATTTCTGGTTAGCATTATAACCCCAATCTTCTTACATTGCACAATAGATAATGGTACAGTATATGCCATATATATGTGCAGCATCAGTACACATTCAGTAGGTGACCCTGTGATGTAATTATCGCAAAAATAATATGCACATAAATCTATTTTGGTTTGTATTCATGTCTGGTATATTGAAGATACCTACAGGGAAAAGAATATTGTTCAGTTGAGTTTGACATTGTTTTCTCTTGACTGAAGAAAGGGGAGGCCAAGATTCTTCACAATAACCTAACGCAAGAGTCATATAATGCCATGTCAAATGAAAACTTGTTTGACTCAGGTGAAGTAGAATAAGGCAAGTCAGATGATGTGTCAGCTCCTGTGACCACTTGGAGGAGATTGGACACCATAAGAATGTCCATTGTGTCTGTCATTTGTACAATCATGGAAATTTTCACCCTTGTAGAGAACCCAAGAACTAGAAGAGTGGCAAAAGAATTGTGAAAGAAGTTGAATTCAGTGGTTTTGGTGGGAAGGCAGCTTGACCAGACATGACATTGAATGCTGTGAAGGATTTGCTTGTGGATGCGTGTGTGTATGTGTTCCGCTTTTTGAATTTCTGTTGAATTGTTGGAACAATGGGAACTGTGATGGAGGAGAGCCCTTAGGATGTTCAATTCACCAAGCAAATTATTTGGCATCTCTGCCTCTCCATTAAATGATGATTACTACAATGTGGCAAAGAGAGACTATCAGAGAATGGCTAGGTGGCAAGTCACAGGTGGTATTGTATAGGTAATCAATTTTCTGCACTTATTTGATGTATCTATTTGTTCGTTTTGATACTCCATGTAAGAATATAAAAATGACTGACAGAATTTCATTTATTTGAATATCACATTCTACACCAAAATATCACAGCAAATGGAACCACTAAAGGATAACTAAGACTGTTAAATTAATGCATAAGATGTTGAAACTCCTGGAATTTTCAATGCATAGATGATGGGTAGAATGGAACCCAATTCATTGGATGATTGTAACTGAGGAATATTGGAGAATGAAGGAGAAGAGACAAAATATTTGGCTTCACATGCTGACTTAGAGTGAGCCAGCTTTCAAGCCATTCCAGCATCTTCTCGCGAGACATGTTGGAAGGGTTCACTCCTCGCAGGAACAACTCCTGAAAATGCAGTTACCAATAACATGAGGATGGGAGAAAAAGGAGAACCATGATGACTCAGAATGTTTTCTACAAGGAATTTACCTTTCTAAGGTCATCTGACTGCAAGAGGTAAATGCCCTCATGATACAAAGCGGAGTCAACTTGAAGGAGCATTAAGCCATACTTCCTCAAAGCCCGCCTTTTGCATGTCCATGCTGTGATCCCATGCATGTGTAGAAGCTTGGTCTAGAAGGGAAAACCCTAGCTTCTTCATTACCACTATACTGGAAAAGGGTGTTGGCATCTATTAAATTTTTTTTACTCGAGTATATATTTGCAAACTCCTGAGCAAATTTAGCAGCATGACCAGTTATCCCAATTAGCATCAGATATACATACTTTAAGATTGTTAAATTGCACTTTGGAATATAGAGTCCCCTGCAGAGGCCAGCATGTATGTTCCAATGTAAATGGCTGTCATGAGGGCTGACATTGGCAGTGGGTGAAAAACTGCATACGCCAAAGTAAAATTGTTCAAAAATCAAGTTTGCTGATAGGTCACCTGGATAGTGAAGGCTTAGCCTCCTTGTCTTGGCTAGAAAACTGGTTTTACAGTGATGGTAATCTGTGGCT
Organism: Darwinula stevensoni; assembly: GCA_905338385.1. Taxonomy (NCBI): domain Eukaryota; kingdom Metazoa; phylum Arthropoda; class Ostracoda; order Podocopida; family Darwinulidae; genus Darwinula; species Darwinula stevensoni. Next base: position 18,416 of record CAJPEV010000016.1, on the reverse strand, counting down.
TCTTGGACTTACAATGTGTGCTGAGTTGAGGTGACTGAGATGGAAGGGGCCCTGTTCACTGAAGGCTCCCTGGATACGAAGCAAATCTGGAATTGTTGGGTGGACACCATACACAAGCTTTGAGATTACCTTTGAGCATTCATTCTTCATTGATCCATGTTCCATGTGTTCTGAGAGAGCCTGAAGATGAAGCAGTACAGGTTGATAAAACTGCAACTTCTTTCTGTGACTCTTGAGAGCAAATTCAATCCTCTGCTGCACTGACCAGAAGTGAGGTGTCAGGAATGCCCTTGGATATTTGACACTGAAGGCAAGCAGTGAAAAGTAAAAATAAAAAATAATACATTGAAAGTGTCTCCCATGCTTATAAAAATATGGTTTCAAGGATGTCAACTCACACTAATGGGAACAGGCCATAGCTGACAAAAGGAAGTGCAGTCAAAATGAGAATGGGGCCCATTTTCAGCATGTGCTTGGGCATTTGATAACAGAGCTCTGACTCACGTCTGTTCATTTTGTAATACCCTCCAGAAGTAGCTGGTTTGGTAAGTGTTAGTTTAGCATAATCTCGAAGATCACTGAGAAAATCTTTCATGCCAACACTAAATGTCTTGTATATCTGGAAAGCCCTTGGAAAGTTTCTCTCAATTGCACTCTCATAATGCTTCACATATTCCAAGTATCTTTCAACAACGTATTGATGAAGTCCCATATGAGCCTTGGGTTTCAACTTCATGGCTGTAGCTGGGATGTAACAATTTCATAGGCACACTTGCTTCTGGTGAGATTTTTTTCTATCTTTCGGATTATCCCAGTTCAGTCTTATCACACCTGAAAATGCAGGTTCCAAGCAAGTTCACAGATGCACCTGATACAGGTACCTGAAGGGCATGCTGTTAAACACATTTTTATCTGGCCTGAGAAGAGTTTGGCTTGGCTAGGATATGCTATGTCTAGGTTACAGGCCAAAGGACCTGCCAAAATAAAAGGGAAGAGGGGGCAAACTTTGCTTGCCAATAGGGTCTAAGCCCTAGGCCAAGTCAGCTCCAATTAGACTATCCTTAGGCCTAATAAAGCCACAGCTGCAGTAACAGATTCAAGGTTTCGGTTGGGACTAGAGGTGTTCCTATCTGCCCATACTGATACCATTAGTTAAGGCCGACAGTTTCTTTCATGATTGGCCAATGCTCCAAATATATATATATTGATTTTTGGCATGCATCTCGCTCTACACAGTTTACGGGTTGAATTCATACCCCTCCAAAGTAGCGCTCTCTTCGATTGCCGGTGGTGACACCTTTCACAAGGGTGGTTCGGAATCCTCTGATGAAGCGGATTTACTGGAAGTAGTGTTTTCTTCATTCTCCACTACCTAGGGGTTCGAATTCAATCTAAAAAAAAGTGTACTGTATTGCTACTTATAGCTAAGGATAGGTTATTGACCAGTCACATATAAACACAGGTACTAGTAAATACGAGGAGCGTTTAAAAAGTTCTGTCGTTCGACTACTTCTGAGCGAAATTCTAGACATTTATTACGCTGCAGATAAAATATATTCCACTAGAGAATGATAACATAAAATTGGCACAGCCGCGTCTTTTGAGCAATTATCTATATTAAATTCATATTACCCATCTACAGGCAATTCTACCGAAATCGATGCTATCGAGGCAAGAGCAGTCAGAAAATTTTTAGCAATCAAAGGCAACAGTGGCGTAGGCAGGAAATCGGCAAGGGGGGGGGGGGGGGTTGAGGCCAGGTAGAAACCCCAACCCTACGCCTAGCTCCACTATCCGGAATTTACCTTTTCGAAGAAATCGTGGTCTAGCATCTTGGGTCTGTGGACGGACATCAGACTTTCCTCGAAGGGGCATACCTAAAATTGGGATTCCCAAGGAGGGTTGAAATATGTCTGTTGACCGGGAAGCTTAAGGGGTGGGTTCTAACCACTGAGGTTTTAACCCCCTAAACCCCCTTCCCTACGCCACTGTACTCCTTCATATGGTTCCAGAGGCAAGGTCGATCACGGAAGCCAGTAATAAGGGCCTCCGTGGCTTCAATGGAAAGTTGTGGCGCCATGTCATCAAAATTGTGCCTAAATTGTGGTCTGCAAGTATACAGAGACTAGACCCAGGTCAAGGTTTGTAGGAATACAAAGACAATGACCCGCGAAAGATATCTCTGACATCTATTAGCAGGTGCGAGTTTTCGCTCTTTCCGACTTCGTTTCACAGATGCTTGACAACTTTCGAGCAAGTCCTTGCTAGAGTCAAATATCAATAGCTTCGTGTACACCCTCGCTTGCTCCTTGTAAGCGAGGACTTGCTAGCAAGAACTTGCCTCGTGTATTGGGGCCAGTGGCGTGCCCAGCAAATCCGAATGGGGGGGGTTATGACCCCCAACCCCCTTTGGCACGCCACTGATGGGGGCTTTTAGTATATCTCTGGCTCCTCTCGGCAAACCTCACGTTTTTCTGGGCAGCCATCTTTTCCTTCTTGCACTTCGTCGCCTCTACTTAGGCTTTCCCCTTTTTTTTTGTCCCTTAGCTGTTACATCAGATGCAGTTTCGTGAGGATTTGCTAGTTCGCGAAATACTAGTAATAAGGAAAGAATTTTAGAAACGTATGCACCGCGTCATCCCCTGTTAACGAACTGAAGAATGTCGGCTCCACCCAGCAGTGAGATTCCTCACTGGTCTGACCCTGTCAAGGATGACATCCGACTCCCATAATTGATAATTAATGACAATTCGTTAATTATTCCCAGTGAAGGAAGTGGGTAGGAACGACTCTCATACTTCTCGCAAGACCTTTAAAAAATGCCACCGAAAAGATCCGAGGACGGTTAGTAACGCGATAAAATTTAATATGAGCGATCTCATCGAAGTGAGAACAAATTTGGCATTTTTTTAGCTGCCACCCAACGACGAAGTTATGGCTCCGGAGAAATCATGTTTTCATAATGTATTCATCGATCTCAACTTAATCAGATTTTTTTTGTTTGTGTAGCAGAATTTAGCCTTTTTCTGTTACATTTTGGCAAAAGATCCACATTTTCAAAATTCCCCTTCCAAATGAGAATTTTCGCGAAGTTTCCGTTGGAGCAAAAAAAGTTTGCTGACAGATTTCAATTGGTTGGAGTGCATGTATTCGAACCCGATCCAGACTAATATTAGAAATAAGATTAGCCAGTTTAGGAAAAGAAGTATATTATTCTGTTGGGGAATAATTCTTAAATTTCGCACTTCAGTCTGACCGAGTCTCAAAATTCAAAAGAACAAGACTTTTGGGAATCGTATATACCAAGAAGAAAATCTTCCTCATTGGAAATATTTATTTCAGGTTTAGAATATTTCGCTTTTACATGCGATACAACATAAAATATCTGTAAGAATATGACTACAAAATTTGTTCTGAATTTTACTTTCGTCAATACAAACTTCCCATTTTTCTTTTTCGTCAGTGGGGTACCCAAGTAGCAAATTCGAACAAAAATAAATACATTGGACATACCCTAAAGGACACTTGGAAATCCACTGTATATCCTCCACGGACACCCACCGAACGACTAAATGTCTCGTCCAAGGATAATCCTTGGATATGTCCATTGCTTGGCCTATTGGATGTCCGTCTCTTTGGATCAATTTGAGATTCCCTATGGGAAAGCTATAGGATGACCATTGAGGGGTGCAGCAATAGTAATCCCTGGGTAGCAATGGAACAAAATTTGCATGCTCTTGCACCTTCATGGCATTAGAAAGGAGCATTTTTTTCTGGTGATTGACAATCTCGCTTTCTCACGTTCCTAAGAACTAGGAGAGTAAACGTCAGAATGGAGAGAAAGTATTACTGAGACGAAGCTCTCCAATTTCCTTGCTAATTTCTCAATCAAAAGCTTGTTACCCCCATGGTCAATGACGAAGTGCTCCCACAAATGAGGAATAAGACATACTTGAGTAGGGGAACCACACTCTCTCCATGCAATGTGCAAGAATTGCGGAGAGTCTCCTTGAGCTACGTTACGTCTATCAACAAATGAATTAATTAGAATGACTTCTTTCCTTCGGCTTGTACGTGGAAAACCATTGAGTATAGGATGAAAGCAATTCCGAAGAACAATTCGTTAGCATTTAATTAATCGGGAGACACACAGCGGCGGGATGAGCGCGACCTCACTTATATTGTGGGAACATTATATTTATTGAATGGCCTGCTATATGTCAGGCCAGATGGAAAGCCTCGACGGGGCGTTAACGGGGCGAGGACTCCATCCAAGGACATCCAATGCTAGACCGTGAGAAGCTGTCCTTGGAAGTTCCTTTTCTGAGCGTCCAATGAATGCCCAAAGATGGTCTGACACATCGTTTCGTTCATAATGTCGAACTCTAAATGAAATCATGCACTAATCCAATTATAATGTTACACTATTTATATAATGAATGAAGTTACTGGGTTTCAAACTAAGATGGAAGATTTGAAGGGAAAAAAAGAACAAAATAAATCCCATGATCAGATGCTCGTAACGCCATTCCATAAAACCTTCATTCAATAATACCGGGTGGAGCAAAGAAAAACGCGTCGTGTTTGACACCTTATAAAATCCATTGTGGATGATCTAGGTTCGTGATATTTTCATATTACGTTGAAAACACCGCAACATTTGTTTTCTGAAAGTTTCATGAACATAAGTTGTCTGAATAAATATCGACAGTCGCTCAAGGTGGAGACATAAAATTGACCTTTCCGCGCACGGGGTGGATGGAGTTTCAGGACTGCTCGAAGTTCATGAAACTTTCAGAAAACAAATTGTGTGGTGTTTCCAACATAATATGAAAATATCATGAAACTAGATCATCTACAACGGATTTTATAAGGCGTCAAACACGACGCGTTTTTTTTTTGTCCCACCCGGTATAGAAATAATTGGAAGTTCGATGTAGGGAAATTCGGCTCGGATAAAGTTCAGAATGCATGAGATCAATCCATGGCGGTGACATCCTATGTACATCCAAAGGTCGACCGCTTCTGGACTTATGCCCTCTCTGGACAACTGGACTGTTCATGGACGAGTTTTGGATCACCCGTTGCAACTTGGGTACGGAAATAAACAAATAAAATAAAAATTTCGTCAAACCTATTTCTATTGACTAAAGATCAGACGAAAAGAGAATAAATATTCAGGATGCGAACATCATTCACGCGTGGAACAAGAGCAGGTACGAGGAGAGCATCGGAGACTTTCCAGCTTTACGTCTGCAAGGGAACATATCATAAATATTGTCAGGGATATTAGGTGTTCGTTGTTGAAATTCGTATTGTGCCCAACACATAATTTTCCCCACTCCATTGCGATGACGCGATGGCAACAGAACAGCACGAGTCGGCCTCAAGACAATCGGACAAACGTCACCACGATCTGTAGGTTTCAGATCTCCTCCATCCCTACCTTCCCTCCTTGCTCCCCCCCCCTCCCTTCTCGAGGTGACAGCCAATGAGAAGCTGCGCTACGCAGACGTCGGCAAACATGGCCGCCCAAAGAGGCATAACTTGGCATTGAGGTGGCTGTTAGGTTTTCGGACTCATTATTATTCACCTGCTTTTCTTCCCTAGCGCTATCTAGTCAATTCAAGTCAAATCACTTTTAATTCAAGATGAAGCTAGTAGCTAAAGAAGAACGATAGAGCAGTGCACCTACATGTATGTTACTGTGGTAATAAGGGAATAGAGTGAAAATGTACACCTAGGCCTGTTTAGGTAGGCCAGTGCAACAGCTAACTGCACCATTGACTTTGTGATGAAGGGGGTGGCACTATGAGACGGGAGTAGATTTATATTATTATTTTTGATGGAACAGATGTTGATAATGGTTATATACTAGTATTTTGATTTCTGAAACTTGAAGAATTTATTCCAAGTGGTGGAGACCTAATAGAAAGAAAACTTGCGTTTCTTGCTTGAGCACTTTTTGGCGACTGTCAGAGGTTCTAAATATGGCATTTTCATGGGTGGAGAAGGAGGTCTCTTAATGCTTGAGAACTGAGACAAATATGTGCCATATTTGTGCTGTTGTCTCCTGTTGCTCAAGAAAAATTTAACAATTGCAGTTGCCAACAACATTTTCTTGGATGATGTTAGCACAACTTGTCAAATTATTTATTATAGCCCCTTACTAAACAGCTTACACTATAACATAGCCGATCCTCCTGTTTTCAAAACAAATAACCTCAAGCAGGAAACTCAATTTGACAAAAGTCATTGCACCACCTGGATTTGTCCTTCAGCAATGGGGTTCATTTTTGGTCCCACATCTTACATTAAAGAGAGGAGTGATGGGTGTATCCCTTCCCATGGGAATGAATTCTGAATAAGCATCTAACTTGGTTTTAATCCCAGGTCTCCTCCCACAAGAACAAAACGCCCACAAACTGCGCTGCTGACCAGTTGTAAAAATGAAGACGGAGGAAATGAAGATGAAGGAGAAAAGTGTAATGATAAAGGAGCAGTTTGGGACAGCAACTAGCGAGGACTTACCCCCACCCCCATACCGCAAGTGGGATAAATATCATCACACTTTGTTGGAGCCACTCAGGAAGTTTGCTGAGAGGAGAACACCCAGAGGATGGGGTGAGCTATTTCATCACAGCTTCTTGTTTTGATGCTCTGACACATGGGCCATTCCATGCCAACTGACCAAGGGATGATGCTCAATCACCTCAGAAGAAATAGAAAATTTTCGGTCTTACATGAAACTCCAAAATCCTATATATTTTCTTCTTCTTTCTGTTGGAAAAGAATATATGAATTTTGAAAACATCAGTTTTCAGATACATGCAACCCCTCAGGCGAATTTAATAACTCAAACTATGCCAGCTAGAAATGCGTGTAACGGCTCATATGAAAGGTCTGAGATAGTAGAATCATATTATTCAAATGAAAATATAGATTATATGAAACCTAAATTACATATCTTCTTCCAAATGTAATAATTTTTTTTATTTCACCACACCATTATCTTTTGTGGGAGTCAGCATAAAACCAAAATTGCAGTGCTAAGAGTCTACCTCTGATTCAGTTTCATAATGTAAGTATTATTTGATTCATTTCATTCCCACATGTTGAAAATGAAAGTCGAATATCTAATTTTGGTTTTCATTATGGTTTTAGCGAACTTTGATCTTATTTTTTACAATGTGGGAATCCAGATAAAATATGTATCACATATCATATGAAAGAGCATCCCAAGGTCTACTTTTGACAACATGAGTTTTGTTCTGTTACTGTCACATATTGAAATTATATGAATTTTCTAATGTCAGTAGGTTGTGGCCTTGGCTCCGTTCAATATGGCCCCCTATGAAAACTGGTTCAACTGCTTAATTATATTAATTATTTCATAGCATTCTTACCATGGTATTTATTTTCTATAAAATAAAGTTGCAGTGGGACTTATTGTGCCCTTACTTATACTAATGGCGCTCCGTAGACCCTGGGTCAAACGACAGCCTATGAATGTAGTATCAGATGAACATGAAGGTAAAATGTATCAAATTATATTAAACAATTATGATACAAGTAAGGGCACAATACGTCTCCCTGCAACTTTATTTTATAGAAAATAAATACCATAATAAGAATGCTATGAAATAATTAATGTAATATAACTTGCGAGTTATTAGCTAGCTATTGTTGCGCCTTCGGCGCTCCATTCCCATGATAGTGGTTCATTCAATTTATTTTCAAAGTGGCAAAAACATTAAAAGTATGTGCCCATCAGAATGTGTATTGAGAGAGAACAAACCAATATTTTCATCTGAATAATTACTCCCATTGTTTCTTGTGTGCCTAACTTCATATCTCTTCATAATCTGCCCTGATGGGTCATATTTGAAAAGTAGGACATGTACTCAGCAATCGAACAGGTACTTCTGCTCCAAGTTTCAACTTTCTTTAGTTCTCTCCTTAATTAAATCAGAAAAGTTTCTGGAAAAAGCACCTTTTGCAAAAAAATATGCCCTCAAGGGTTTTACCTAAATATGAACATTTTTTACTGAAATCAGTACTTGGAGAACTATGTGCATTCCAAGTTTCAGCCTTATCCATTTGCTCTATTTGCTGGTGCAAAAATATATTTGGAAAAGTCAACACAGCCAAAAGCTGTGCCCTGGGGGTATGCACCACAAAACTTGAATTTTTTCATCACCTCAGTTATTGCTTTGCCAAGTTTCACCTTTCTGTCTCTGTACAATTCAGTGGACAAAAAAAAATTATTTAAAAACGTCACCCCCAAAAAATATGCCCCTAGGGCATATATCCAAAACTTGACATTTTTCCTGAACTCAGAGTCGCAGTAGGTACGTCCATGTCACATTTCAGCTTTCTGACTGATGCAAATATATATCATTGAAAACATCTCCTCCCAAAATGGATACCCCCAGGGCATGTACAGTCGTCCCTCGCCACTTCGCGCTTCGACTTTCGCGGCTTCACTCTATCGCGGTTTTTTCAAATACCTGTATATTGGGTAATACGAGTGTAATGGTGACTAAAGAGTGTTATTTCATGTCTAGAGGGCTCTAATAGACATGAAATAACACTCTTTAGTCACCATTACACTCGTATTACCCAATATACA